>APFE030801909.1:116474-149538 GCA_000404065.3 Pinus taeda
TGGACTGGGAAAGGGAAATACCTTCCTTGGATTGCAAGACTTGAAGACTAAGAAAATAATGCAAGTGTCCTAAGTCTGTCATTTCAAACTACTTTTTAAGGCTGGACTTCACATGGTTTATAAGGTTGGGATCACTACCAGTAATGGTAATATCATCAACATAAAGAACAAGAATGATAAGAGACTTACCCATTTTCTTGGTGTAGACAGTACTGTCAAAATGACACCTAGAAAAGCCAGTATCTAAAAGAAAGCTATCCATTTTGGCATACCAAGCCCGAGGGGCTTGCTTGAGACCATAAAGGGATTTCTTAAGCTGACATACAAGGCTGGATTCTGGTTGTATAAAGCCAGGAGGTTGTTACATATAGATTTCTTCATGCAAGTCTCCATGCAAAAAGGTGGATTTAACATCCATCTGAAGGACTTCCCATTTGAAAGAGGCAGTAAGGGATAGAACAAGGAAGATAGAGTTCATTTTGGCAATAGGGGAGAAGGTTTCAGTATAGTCAATGCCTTCAACTTGTGAAAAACCCTTATCAACAAGACGACCTTTATGTTTATCAACTTTTCCATCTGGTCCATACTTGGTTCTGTAAACCCATTTTCATATAACAAGTTTTCGTCCCTTTGGAAGAGGAACAAGATCCCATGTATCATTTTCCAATAATGAATGATATTCTTCATTCATAGCTATGTCTGGATGGCCTGAAGCTTCTGCAAAGGTCTCAAGATCATACTTCGCTAGAGCTTGAGCCAATAAAGAAGAGGCTCTATCAAACTGAGAACGAGTGCAACATTGATTTGTAGGATCACCTGCAAGAGCACCTGCTGCATCCCGAGTAGCGTGGACCCATTTTGGAAGCTGAGTAGAAGGAGGATCCTGAGAGGATGGGGGAGGATTTTCATCCTCGCTGTCATCATCTGAAGACGAAATATTTTCAGAAGTAGAAGGGATAGAGAGAGGTGGCACATCCGTCAAACTAGACTCGTAGGTCGATATATTTTCAACAAACTTTACATCTCTTCTAATGATAATATTTTGGATTTAGGTGAAAGAAATCTATATTCTTTGACATCTTCAAAATATCCAACAAAAAAACATTTTTCACTCTTAGGTTCTAAGGCTTTATGTTTCTCATCTGGAATATGGGCCCATGCTTCACTTCCAAAAACACGAAAGTGACTGGCATCTAGTTTAATTGAGCTCCATGCTTCTTTTGGAGTGATATTCTTTAAAACCTTAGTAGGAGTGTGATTTACTATGTAATTTGCACAATTAATTGTTTCTGCTCAAAAATTAAGACTAAGTCTTTTAGATTGAAGCATACAATTAGCCATTTCCTTTAAGACGCAATTCTTCCTTTCAGCTACACCATTTTGTTGTGGAGTATATGGAACAGTATGTTGCATTTGAATTCCATGATCAGTGCAAAAGTTGATGAATTTTTTGTTAACATATTCTTCGCCATTATCAGATCTTAGCTTAAGAATTTGATGTCCAAATTGTTTTTCAACAAAGGCTTAAAAGCCACGAACATGTTAAATACTTCACTCTTGAGTTTTAAGAAGTATACCCAAGTGCGTTTGGAGAAATAATCAATGAAAGTTAAGAAATATATGTAGCCAGAGAATGAAACAACTGGAAGTGGACCACATAAATCACTATGCACAAGCTGTAAAGTGATTGAGGTGTGCCAGGAGGCACGTTTTTCAAAAATATCTCAATGATGTTTTCCGAGTACACATCCGGAATAAACACCATCTCTGCAAGATACCATAGGAAGACTTGTCACCATATTTTCTTGATATTGATTTTGAAGGGAGTGATAGTTTAAGTGACCAAATCGCTCATGCCAAAGTTTGCTCACTTCATCATTATGAGCAACAAATACCGAGGGAAGAGTTGATGACCCAAAGTTGTTAAAATTATACACCCTTGTAGAATCATCAACAATGCCAATAGCTAAAATCTATTTAGGATCTCTTAGGTCCTTAATTACAACATTGTGAAGTGAAAATTCAACGGTTTTACCTTCACCTGAATGAGTTATCTGATATACAGATAGAAGGTTGCAAGACAAGGTTGAAACACATAATACATCATTAAATTGACCATTGTCTAGATGAACAGTTCCAGTTGCTACAATACGAAGAGATCTATCATCACCAACATATATATTTTTGGTGTTACAATCATTTAAAGAAGAGAACATGGCTTTGTTTTTGGCCATGTGATAAGAAGCTCCAGAATCAAGGATCCACTCATGAGAATGAGAAGAAGAAGATACATTTAGTGCATACCCAAACCGAGATGCTTGACAACCACATGCAGAAAGTGTTATTCCTAAAGATGAAGTTGAAGTTGAAGAGTGCTCCAAATGGATGTTATGCTTCTTCATTGTTGTTTCCAAAGCTTCCATCTTCTTAAAGCATTTGGATTCTAAGTGGCCATCTCGATTACAAAACTTGCAATGTTTATTAGTCTTCTTCCCTTTGTTTTTATTTGCCTTATCATTTTGTTGAATTGATTTTTCATTAAGACTAAAATTTCTGAGGATCCTTGTTTGGTTTAGGACCATTATTTTTAGGATACTGTTTCTTAAGATTCTTTGAATTTAGTGTTGTTGGGCGGCTAAATCTTTCTTAGAAGAGTTTCCAAGATTAAGAAGACCAAGATGTAAGAGTTTTTCTTGTTCTCTTATTAAAGAATCACAAAAGGCATCAAAAGAGGGGGACTTATAGTCTTGTCCTTGAAAAATAAAGGATTCTCTAGTAGAATGGAAGGTGGAAACAAACACAGAGTAGGCTGGTCCCAACTTAGTAAGAATGGAATAGTTAAGGCTACCATCTTCTTTCTTAACCTTAACACCTTCCAAGAGAAGTCTAAGGGTCTTGAACTTGGACAAAAATCTTCAATGGATGAAAAAGTATTGGGGTCCAACGTAAGCAACTCATTTTCGAGTTGATGGGCTCTAATTTCATTTTTAATTCCAAAAACTTTAGTGAATTGTTTCATTACTTCATTAAGGGTATCAAGTTCTGTGATATGGAATCTAAGGTCTGGATAAATAGACATCCCTATCAACCCACGTGCTTGATCTGGCCTATTTTCCCATTTGGCTACCTTATTTTCATCTTTAGGTTTAGTTTCTTGGCATGAGGCTAGTTTGTAAAGACCTTTACGTCTAAGTAAATCCATAATGTAGGACCACCATCGGAATTAGTTAGTGTTGTCAAGAATAACTTGGCATGGACTTTCCATTTTAACAGAAACTAAAGTTGTAGATGCCGAAACTAAGTGTCCCAATAGAAAGATCTTGAAAAATTAGGCCGATTAAAAAAAACGGCTATGAAAATGACTTCCAAATGAAGAAGTTATGGCTTTTTGAAGAAAAGTTGTTGAAGATGCCAACGAAGTGCGTGAATGGGCGGAAGTGAATAATAATTTTATATTTTTTAAAAAAATCTCTCATCTTTCCAAATTTAATCTAATTAACTCACTTAAAAATAAAAATATGTGTGGCCCATTTCTATAAATAAGTGAAATTCACTTTTACAATGGTACTTTATGAGCTATGAGCTACCCACTACATTGTAACTTAAATAAAAGATAAAGAGACTTTAGAATTATAAGTGTCTCACTTTTTATAATGAGTGAAAACACTTTTACATAAAATTTGAAACATAAATTACATGTGCTTTTTGAAAAAGTAACTCAACAAAAAGAAAAACTTGAACTCAAGACCTCTATTCTCATAAAGTAACTTTGGACCAAGTGAGCTAGTTTAAAAGGTTAGTAATTTTTGGAAAAGAGGAAAGGGTTTTTTTTGTCACTGAAGCTTTGGAGTGCATGCTTACTTGAAAAAACTTTTTTTGCCTACAAAACAAAAAACCACACAACCCAACATGAACATACAAAAAAACCAAACCTTATGGCTTGAAGTTAGCTTTCGCCAGCAACTAAATATTTTCCTCAATGTTTCTGATTTTCTGAGATCACACTAAGGCACAACATAAAAGAGCATACGTATGAGAAAAATCCTCCGTTTTTGTTTTTGATTTTCCCAGATTGTACAGAGTTGTAGGGTAAAGAGCATATTCCAAATGAAATGTATAGATCCGGTAATAAAAAAAACAGAGAGCTAAATAAACCGAAATAAACAGAGAGATGAATAACTAAAACTGCAAATAAAGATTGTATACCTCCAGATCTTAAAAATAATGTAGCAGGGCTACAGGAAACCTTTTCGCGTGAAACGAAAAGAGTTCCTCACTAGAACAGATGCTCCTAACACAATAGAGCAGTCCTCTTGGCCCGAAAGCAGTCAGAAACAATAGGACTAGGAAACGACAGTCGCATGCACTTGTACCGGCTTTGGATTTGGATCACCAACAAATGTGTCCCTCAAATAGCTCTGATACCATGTAGGGATTTACAAGGTAAGTTCCTCAAATGTAACACCAAAGAACACCTCTCACAAACAGATCACATATCAATACACCAATATACTTGATGTGGTTAAAACCCTCAAAGAGGGAAACAATCCACAGCCTGAGCCAACGTGGCCACTTCAGGTAATTTATTAATAAAAAAAAAAGAAAATTTACATAAGCTTCTCTCATGAACAATCGCCCTACAAATGACCCTCCATGCTCTTTAAATAGAGATCATGAACCAATCGGGTGTTAAGCCCCAGATCAAGTGTCGGTAATACTAAGGAGAGAATGAACCGTCATATCACTTAATGTCTAGAACATATCATGACCGTCAGATTGTAAATTACAAAAGTACATAGTAAAGAAACACACTTTACCTAACTCTACACTAGACCAAGTTATACTTAACTATTTCCTATGTGTCGAAATATTCTAACAATTTATAGTAGGAAAAGCAAACAATATTTCATCAAAGTTAGCCCAACACACTAGGCAACCCAAGAGAAAAGATATTACGCATATGACAAGTTTCATCCCTTAAGGCTCACTTTTCGAAGCATAAACCAAATCTAAAATTCACTTTATTACACTAGTATTACATCAGTAAACATGGCACGTTATCTTCGAGATGTTTTTGAAATCATTTAACAATTTCATCCTCAATTTATGTCAAATTAGCAAGGCAGAAGTCTTGGAAACTAACAAATCATGAAGAGAATGATAATTGGAAATGAAATTTGCAACTACACAAGTATTGGACATCTAAAAACTATATATATATATATATATATATATATTATATTATATATTCACTTTATTACATTATTATTACGTTAATAAGCATGTCATGTTATCTTCAAGGTGTTTTTCAAATCATTGAGCAATTTCAGCCTCAACTTAGGTCAAATTAGCAAGATAGAAGTCTTGGAAATTAACAAATCATGAAGAGAGTGATAATTGGAAATGCAATTTGCAACTACACAAGTATTGGACATCTAAAAACTATATATATAATATATATATGCAGTGCATGGAAGGTGTGAGCTCCACTCTCCATGTATTCTATTGGGGAAGAAATCCTAGAGCTACAAGAAGAACCATTACAACCATCAACATCTTCAATGTCATGTTCTTCTCTAGGGTTTACATTTACAAGACAAGCCCTAGTCATCATTGTAGCAAACCCTAGATTCTTTTTACTTAATAATTTCTTGGACGTTGAGTACTAGTGGATGGGTTACTTTATGTTAGCATTGGAAGCATACAACGTTATGGCAAGGTAATGTAGCATTATTTGATGAGTCGTCCACTTATTTGATCGGATGGTCAAGAGTTTATCTATGGTTAAATTCTTCACGACTTATTAATGGATACAATCTTTTCACTATGATCGACCTTAGTGATTTGACAGTGCCAAGTGGAAGGGCTATTGTTCAATGGATAAAAGTTACTCTAGGGGTATCAAGTTGATCTTTCCCGAGAATTCACATCAACGAGAAGCTTTGGCATCTCGATGTCAACTCCTCGCCCCCTAAGGTGGTAATACCTTACAAGTGCTACAAGAAGAGCCATAACAACCATCACCATCTTCAATGTGATGTTCTTCTCTTTTACAAGACAAACCCTAGTAATCATTGTAGCTAACATAAAATAAGGCTATATCCAACCCCCAAAGTGAAACAGCTAGCAAGCATGATCCTTCTTGGAATCCGCACCCCCCTCGAAGATGGTGTGTTCTCAAAGAAAAGTTAGTCCAACACTCCCTTTTCTATGGTGGTCAACTTAATCTAAATTTTCTCATGTAAGGTACTATTTTAGTTGTGTGACACATGCCCTCATATGTGCCCAATGCCACTCTCATGCATGCTAGTGTGTTCATAAAGCTCCAATGTTCCTCCTCAACAAATGTGTCTATATACATCACCAACCTAAATCATGTATGTTCCTCAACCTAAGCGTCCTCAAGTCAGGTGTCCAATTTCCCGGATGTGTATCACATGGTCCCAAGCTCTAGGGACTAAGTGCCCTCCTCTAAGTGCCAATGCTCCTTCCTAGGTAGGTCCCTCTCTTAATTGACCATCCAACTCCCCCATTATGTGTACCCAATGAGAGTCAATATGTCGATCAAAGTAACAACCTCCTAGGTAAGGGCACCTTGTTAGCACTATAAAGTCACACAACCACCTAGATTAAACCATTCATGTGTCCATAAAGCATCACCAAGGGGCTAGGAATCCGAATGTACTCCTAGCAAAGTAAAACACTTATGGAACAACCCCGAAAGCTAACACAACCTTCATTGGAAGGTAATATGCATTACATGATGCAAGAAGAGTGGGTCAAGAAGTACAAATTTCAAATCTAGCAAAGGTTTGAAACTATATCATTCATATTAAACAAATTACTTTACCAAAATACTTGTGAAATTAATTGAACCTTTCAAGTATGATAGTCAAACCCCAAGTTTATGCCTACACATACCACATTATAAATCCAATTGAGCTTAGAAATTATGTTTTCCAATGTCAATTTGACAAAAATCATGTTGGTGTAATTTCGACTTAGATCTTCTTGTTATTATGATATATTTATGATATATTATAATAATCAATAGTATGTATATTATCAATATTAGCATTATTATAATAAACTTGAGTGTGAGCCAAAAAGTCACAACCATTCCTATTTTGTATTATATATTCGGCCTTGTACCCTCTTTATTACAACCACAAATATTGATGCATATTGACTATTTTATCTTCTGAGCATATTTCATTGATCATCATGTTCGTTATGTGGAGTCCTACTTTAATCAATCTTTATTGCCTACATCAAAATATATAGTAATTAGTGGCACATAAAATGACATGAATGATATTGCATAATAACATTGTAAGAATGTATACAAATTATGAACTAATATCACTTGCAGTCATTCCAAAAATAGTAAGTATTCCATATGTGCAAATATAAACATATATTATAGAGGCTCTTAGGAGGTTATCTAACATCATGTTTAGATCACATGTGCCTAACTTAGGATACAAAGCACTGGCAAAGGAAGGCTTGGATGGACAACAAGCTTGGTGGTGGAGAATTATTTGGAAAGTAAAGTGCCCATTCAAAAATAAAATATTTGTGTGGTGACAAGGCTCCTACATGGGAGGTTCTCCAATAAAAAAATAATTTTAATGGTCCAAGTTGTAGTTTATATAAACAAACAAATGAAAACATATGCCATCTAATTCTTTCATCTACACTCACTATAGAGGTTTGGAAAGAAGTGGATCAGCACGATAAGACATAAAAGCGTATGGAAAGGAGATGTGGAAGAAGCCTTAGGATCTTGGTATTCCAATAAGGACACAGAAGATCAATGCCCTCCCCTTGGGGAGTATGGATTTCTAGGAATCTATGCTTATTTGAAGGATATTCTCCATCTCGAATGTGTGATTCAGTCTCTCAATATCACAAATGCTTACCCACAAGCGGAGGAAAAACAAACTAGACCTGAACTCAAAGAAGAGGTAATAAAAAGGCTCTCCCCTAGGCAATTTTGATGGAGCTTTATCAGGAAATCCCCCTAAAGGAGGTGCAAGAGGAATTCTATGTCTATCCTCCACCCACCACATCTCCTTCAAAGCAAAAATTGGTCAAGAATCAAACAATTTATGTGCACTAATGGCACTCAAATTCTTCGGCTGGCACAAGAACATGGTCTCCAACAAATTCAAGATTGTTGTGACTGTGTCCTAGACATCAAACGGATTAGAAAGGAAGCACAAATCAGAAGTTTCACCTTACAGCCCTTATATGATGATATACAAATGCAGATGACAAATTTCTCACTCCACAGTTTTGGCACATGCTCACTGGATATAAGGAATACTTTCTTTTTCTGATTAAGGACTGATCACAGCCTTTATTTTTCTGTGTAACCATCAATGTAACTTTGTTTGAGAAAAGAAACAGCTTGCTGACATATGCACTTGTTTTATGTAATTTTTGAGGAAAGAGACACCTTGCTGTTATATGTATCAAGATAGGAAAAATATGAAAAGGGTGTCTGCTCTAACAGGTTGTTGAGCACTCTTTTGAATGCCAGCAGGCATACAACTTTGTAATTTTGTTTTCGATAAATAAAATTATGGATTTTTCTCTTTGGAAAAAAAGTTACCTATATAAAAAATTAAGATTAATTCAATAGATATAAGAAACTACATATGACAAATTTAAAATCATTAAATAACTTAGGTGAATAGGGAACTAAACCACTGAAAAAAGAAAAACTAAAATCATCAAACAGAGAACCAAATTGAAAAGCTATCTGAAATTGGGACTGGGTTCTTCAATTAAGTCGCATCATATATGTTATTTCTTGAATGTTGAGTGCAAAACTTGAGAGAGGTTTGAACCATGAACAATTTCATCCATCTCAGTGCTTGATAAATGTGGAGTTAAAATGGATGTAGGCTGGTTAATTCACAATATAAATGTGCCTCTCAAGATTTATAATGCTAACCCGTCTTAATCATTCAAATTGTCACTCTGAAAAAGTGTTTCCCCTTATCAGAGCTGTCAAAATTTACTTCCATAACTGAAAGGGAATTGAAAAGAATTTTAGTAAAGGCAGAGATCCAAGTCAACTAGAAACTTCCACCAAATTGTGTTCAAATCTGAGCACTGCAATCGACTGGATCACTTTGATTGTGGAAAGCTAAGAACAACGCACAATGTACAAAAAATCTGTACATAGGCTGTTGGCATAGTAACATACAATGTTCAAATTGACAGATTCTGATTATCAGCTTAGCCATCAGGACGGCCTTCCGAAACAACATATTCATAATGCGGTATAGGTGTTGAATAATTATACTAAGCAACTGAAAGCATCACTTTAATCACAAAGGAAAGAAATTAACTTATTGGCTGTAAAATCTTTGACCCGCCTCTAAATGCCACAAGCTCTGAGGCAGCTGTCTCTTTGACAATATTAAAGTCAATTTTCCAATATCGCCCCGTCAGAAGTTAAAATATGCTAAATTATGTAGTAGAACACTCTCTTGAGTGTGAATGAGCCTTCACCACATGAATAAACTACCAAAAGGCTCTTTAATGAATACAAAATGATCCAAAGTGAAACGGTTTTACTTACCAGAAATGATTTTTGGACCAAATTGCAGCTGGATATGCAGGGCTTGACAAGCCATGCATAATTCTTGCAATAGCCCCGGGAGTAAATTTCATCTCCGTGTTGCTCTGTAAGAATACCTGAGTAAGGACAAACGATAACAGAGCTGATTGGTCACACTTCAGTAACCTGAATAGTTTCTTATTCAAACAGCAAATCTGATCACGCTTGCAGAGCATGAGTAAAGCTGTACAACCTCTAAATATCCACAATGACAACCTTACCTTGATGTCTGCTCGCAAAAAGGGACTGCAATAAAAGAGAAGTTCAGATGATTAGACCCACTTTAATCCCCTCTTCTAAACAGGCACAATTTCAAAACAAAACAGCCAATAGTAAAACTCATTGCATTGGTCATGCAGCGTACTTGTAAATAAAATCTTAAACCAAAAACAAGGCACCTTTTATGCTTTGAAAACGCTGAACACAGCTCCCAAAAACATCTAATATTGGTCAATATTGCATAGCAGATGTTTACAACTAAAAAGACAGAAATAGAGAATATGGATAAAAAGAGTTGGTTTCTAGGATTAAACCTCCGAACAATAGTGAAGAACAGAAATAAATGACTCGTAAAATTTGAACACTACAACAAGAGACAGTCTTCATGTGTTGCTAACTGCTAGTTTTGATTCATAGTTTTGCTATGAGAAACAATATGTTGTAAAAACGTTTTAAATCAAAGTAAAGACCCTGGTTCAAATTGAAATGAGAATAAACAAAAACCATTATAGGTAAATCAAATAAGACAGGTTGGATTTTAGACACAAGCTCAAGATCTATGTGTGAAAAAATACCAGACCAGCTACTGCAAAACAAGAGAGGAGAGAAAAATTTCTTAGAAAATTGACCAAGTAACCAAAGAGGCAATTGGAATTACACAAAAGACATGATATGAAAATCTAATGACATATTATTGCTGAACATGGATACAATATATATAACCTCCAGGAGGAAGAACCAGTTCAGATTAGGTTGTGATTTCCTCATGCACGCACTCATATAACTAGAGTAGTTTCCTAGAATTAGCCAGAAAACCAAAAATTGAAGTGGGTGGCCCTTAAATTAGAAAAATATCTAGTAAGAGTTAAATGAAAGTCAGTGAAGATAAAAATCAGTTAGAACTGATGCAACAACTCTCACATGGAATCAGTGCCCATGCAAACTCCAGAAATGGCACTGAGAGACAATAAAAAGGTTGGTGGGTGAGTGGACAAGGTTGTGGATAAGGAGGTTTGCCAAAATAAGGGAGGGAAATTGTGTTAGGGACCTTAGGGATGAAATAATGGAGAGGAAATTGCCATGTCATTGCTCAATCAATGTCCAATCATTGCGACATGTCATCCTAAGTGCAAACCCTACTATAAGTAGAAAATGCCAAAATAGGAAATGATCTCAAATGGTAAGAATTGTCTAGTAGTGAAAGAAATGTGGACATATGTGCCCTTAATAATGTATGGGAGAGGGTCAAATGATGGCCACAATAGAGGTCTTGATAAGGTCCCGATGAACTACCAAGTGCAAGGTCCTTGAAGCATAACCAAGTATCGTAGTTAATGAGTCACAACAATTTTTAGTCATGTTAAGTACTCATGTACAAAATAAATAAAAAATAAAGTGAGGTAAAGAAGTAAAACCTAGTGGGAAGAACCCCCCTCCCCCTCAAAATACGAATGCTTATGCCAAAAAGTTCAGCTACTAAGTAGTTTTGTCCTTTACTCCGAAGAGCTTCTACAAAGCTATGAACCTTTGTTGAGTGAAACTCTCGGTGTTTGTAGTTTGTGTAAAAGACCAATATTGCATATCAATACCTCCTATATGGATCAGCTCTCTAACGTAGTGCATGTGAGCCTCAATGTGCTTTCTCCACTGTCTTCTAAACTAGGTCTCTACAAAACATGGGTGTACTTTGGTTATCACACCATATCAGTGTAGCGCATTGAATCCGTATACCAAACTCTGCCAAAAAGTTTTGCAACCATATATTCTAAGAAACAATGTTCATTGCACCCCTATACTCTGCCTCTGTTGAAGAAAGAGCAATAGTTGCCTAATTTATCAACCAACATATGGGACCAAAACGAAGGTAGAGAACATACCTTGATGTGGACTTGCAATCTATGCATCACCAACCCAATCTAAGACAGTATAACCAACAAGATCCAAGGAAGATCCTATTGCATAATGTAATCTATAGCTAGTAATGCCCCTGACATATCTAAAATTCCCCTTAGCTGTTTCCTAGTGTAACTCATGTGGCTCCTGCATGTACCTAGAAACTACTCCAATTGCATAAGAGATTTCTGGTATACTACTATACAATGTGTATGGTATAAAAGAATTTCAATCAATTGTCGATACCTAGTAGAGTCCACCAATGTTGTAGCATCACCATCCTCTAGCTTAACTCCTAAAAGAAAAGGAGTAGGTCATGTCTTGCAACTAGTCATCTGAAATCTGTCAAGAATGTCCTTGGCATATCTAGACTTAGTCAACTTGATCCCATTATCATCCTAGCTAATCTCAAGGCCAAGAAAGAATGACAATCCCATATCAGGGATGGCAAACCTATCAAGAGGAAGAGGTACCAATTCCCGAGTATTGTTCTCCATGAGGGAATTGTACTCCTCTCTCATATATGCTTCCTAAGATGGGTTCCCTTCAATCTTTGCACAGGTCTAACACTCTAATCCAAGCATCAAATAACAAAGAATAAGATATGAAAGATTCATGATAATTAGAGCTTGCAGAGGCTCCACAAACTATGCATTGGTTCTCTGTGGATCGACAGGATCACCCGCTAGATCACCAGCTGCCTGAAGTGTCTATTGCACCCATCAAGGCATCTACTATGGACCTACAAATTCTTGCCATTGTTCTGAAATATCATAATCTAAAATCTAACAAGATTTCTGATTTGAAGAAGTATCACTAGGATCTAGCACAAGTAGCGGTGGGGAGGATGAAGTACGATGTAAGTGCCTATCGGGAGGAAGAATAGCTGTTGGATCGGGAAACAGATCGACGGTCAAGATTTGATCGACGATCGCATTGCGGAAGGTTAAGTGACAGTGGATTGTGGAACGTCGATATGCCGATGGGCTGACAAGCGATATCGTCGATAAGCCGATATCGGCGATCGAAGGCTTCGCTGATCGGAGATCGGAGGAGGAGTAGTGTAGCAGGAAAGGCTTTGGACCTGGATGGACCCGATGGAGTTCTGAATGCGGTTTCGTAAATTTTGAGATTCGGCCTAAGCGTTTGTGGTTGGATTTCTTTGTATTTCTATGTATTCTAATATTGTGTGTCCGTGATAAATGCGATAGCGATACTGTGATAAACCAATGGCAAAGGGGTGATTAGCGGACTCGAGGGATTTATAGATGCAGGTGACTTGGTTTGGAAGTCCGGCCTTAAGGTTTAAGGTGGGTTTTTTTGTGTATTCCCGTGTATTTCAATAAAGTGGCATGGTCTCGGGGTTTTAAAGGAAAAGGCATATAGATTAACGCTTCTGATAAGATTTTGAGGGCGTAAACCATAAGCCCACGACTGATAAATGGTTAACAAAGGGATTTATTGCCCTTAGCGCAATTTTAACCCCATCATTTGGTATCAGAGCAAGTATGTCTTGCTTGTGAAGATTATGACTAAAAAGGTACGGAAGTTCGCAGCGTGTTAAATGAATGAAGTTTGGCACCGGACTACAGCAGTAAGACTGTAGGAAGAACTTTCAGGAAGTTCTTAGAGATTGTAGCAGAACCTCATTCCAGCTGAGGCTTGGAATAGATAGGGACAGAGGAGTCCTTAAGAGTAGTGAGTGTAGCAACCAGAGAGACAGCAAGAGTGCTCAGTGCAAGTTCTAACGAAAGAGGACTTGGAGACCAGGCAGAGGAGAAGCTTGGTGAGAAGATCAACTTAGAAGGAAGTTGATTGGTTGCAAGTGTAGAGCTCACACAGAAGAGAAGATGGCTATGGTAAGTCATATGGAAGGTTCAGAAGAAGGCTACAAGATGAAGGAGAAGGGTGCTCAAACAATCCATAGGAAACGGATGAGTCAAGCAGAGCTTGACAAGGAAATGGCTGAGATAAGAGAAGAACTCGATGCATTAGTAATGCTGCTAGAGGAGAACCAAAGACAACGTTGGGTCTTGAAGAGGAAGCCAGTGAAGTGGCCTAAGTTGCAGAGAAGGCTGCAACAAGATCAGGTAAAGTGGTTTGATGGAAAACCTCAAAGAAGCAGAAGCAGAAATGGAAGTTTCCATTTGTAGACCAGAACAGGGTGAAATGTTGGGTGAAGAGGAAAATGGGAGATCAGTTGAAGATCTCATGAACTATTGGCATAGTTCAGAACAATTAGAAGATATGATGACAAGGGAAGCAGATGAGGCAATGAAGCCTTGTGATTTTAATTCTCATAGTTTGTGTATGTTTGCAGGATATGCAGAGGATGATGGACAATCTAGTAAAACTGTCACAAACAGGAATGAAGCTCTTGAGGTGAAGTATGATGGAGAATGCCTTCTAGAGGAAGAAGGTGCTGATTTATCGCAGCAGAAAGAGTTCATACATGAAATTCTGTTTGGTGTAAGACAGTCAGATGAAGTTAATATAGACTGGAAGTCTAATGAAAATGCCATAGTGGTATTACAAGAAGATAAACAAATGAATTTGTTTAATGAAATTGATGAAAGAACTTTGCAATATGATAGTGCAGAAAACAGGATAATTCAGGAGGATTGCTAAGAAAAGGATGAAGATGAAAATGGAAGTTGTGATGAACTACTGGAGAGATTTCACATGGAAATAGAATTCTTGGAAAGATTGCTCAAGGAACCTGAAGGAGAAATGAAGCTTTCAGAACCTGATAAAGAAAAGGATATGGTTACTATGCATGATAAGAATGAAATGTCTCAAATATTTATAGAGTTAAGTAAATGTTTAGACTCTTCAGTTAATGATGTGACTATAGGTACGAAGGACAACATTAATAAGTATGCTGCTGAAATCAAAGAAATTGAGCAGAGTTTATTTGAAGGTGAGATGGAAGATCAGGAGCAACAAGGAAGTTATGTCCTTAGAGACATGACGGAGACAGAAGTATTAATCCAGCAGGATAAATATGGAAGGGACCAGCAATTTAAAAGAGATGATCAGCAACATGAGAGTGAATTTGAGGAAGGCATTAAATTGTAGGAGTATAGCAACTGGCAACAGAATGAAGAACAAGAGATTAGTCTGGCAGTACAAAGGAAGACAGATGAAGACCGAAGATATAGTTGGAGAACGAAGAAAAGGGTCAAGTGGAAGATATTGCAACAGAGGTGGAATGGCAAGCTAATGAACGAGTTCAGGGAACTTGAACAAATTCATATTGATTTGTTAGAGAAGGAGAGACTCAAAGGAATGGAGTCCCAGCAAGGAGGATCTACTGAAATCCAAAAGATCTATGATGGAAGATTGGTGCCTGAAGCATCAAAAGAGGATGAAAGGTATTGTATTTTTAAAATTGATGACTGTTGTGTATTTGCAGGTTATGTAAACTTGAGGGAAAACAAACAGTTGTTGGAAACTGTTAAATCAACAGGTGAAAAGATGACTACCACCAGTCATATGAAGAATAAGGAGAAAAGTTACGGTCAAGTGAAGGAAGATGTCCATTTAGATGACATCCAAAGGATAAGTCAAAAGGAGGATGGCAAAGGAATTATTGAGATCAAAGAAGTGTTTGGAAAGGAAGAGATCCATTCATATGAATATGGAACAAAGAGTTTTCTCAGGAAAATTGATGAAGCTAATACAAAGCAAATGGAGAATCTTATGGTGTGTTCAGGAAGTGGGAGTCAACCGGAAGGATTGATGATGAAGTTATTGAGGAGATCTTGGTGTTTCATAGTTTTGAAACTAATATTTTGTGTGTAAGTGCAAGATACACTGAAGTAAGGCAACTATTTAAGGTTGTCATAAGGGAAAGGAAAAGCAAAGATATGATTTTTCAGAAGTTAGAGGAAGGAAATTCACATAATCTTGTGATACAGAGGAAAGAGTAGTTGTTAAACATAGCTGTAGTGAATTATACAGATATTAGACAACTATTGAGGACTGAAGCCAAAGGAGAACAACTACTGAAGGTTGATATAGAAGACTTTGTATATGTTAAACAGTTATTGAAGATTATTGACCTTGAAGAAATCCAAAGTAAAGAAGGACTAAAGACAGATGTTGTAGACAATGAAGTTAGTAAAGATCGTGCAGAGCTTTTGGGAGAAATTCCAAATGATTTGGCAGATTTGTGGCTTGAGTCAAGTCTTTTGGAGAAGAGGCAAGAAAACAGAAGAATAAATGATCAGACTGCACAACCAGAACTAAATGAGAATGAAGTTTTCATGGGTGACAAATATGGAAAAGAAGTTGTCAGAAATGTTGGCATAATGAGAAACAGGGTAAAGCATTTGTGTTTAATGAATTTATTGATTCTGGTGAAGATTTATATGCAGGAACAAGGCAATGTGAAGTCAATTTGAAACAAGGAGTTGATTCTGAAGATCAAATCGAAGTAAGGAAGGGTGAGATCAGAATGTCTCAGAAAGATGGACTGATGTTGAATTTGCAGTATGGAAACGAGTTCAAGAGATGATAGTAACAGGATTACTATTGTACCACAAAAAGTTATTGATGAAGAAGAGGTTGAAGGTGACATTTCAGAAGCAGACAAATATGATGTCATGATCCTTAAGGGTGCAAAAATTAAGTTACTAGAAGAAGAGGTATTCCCAGTACCTAAGCAAGCAGGAAGAATTCTTAGTTTTTAGGAAATTTGTGGAATTGCAGGTATACTGGAAATTGAAGTAAGAAGTGATGAAGCCATGAATGAGAAACCAGAAGAAGGAACTGGAATTGTTCCAGGGGATCAATGGAGAAGGTATTGGCACAGGGATTATGATGTTCTTATGCAAGAACACATCCGGTTGCAGGAGAATAGTATTCATCATATGAGAAGTGAAGTGGACAAAGAAATTGATGAGTTGTGGAGACTCATACAACAACACTCCAATAAAATAAGTAGAGGACAAAAGAAGAAAGGAAAATTGGCTAGAAAGAATGGTACAGGTGAAGGTAATGGTAAATTGCAAATTAAGGTGTGGAAACCTGGCATAAATTGTGATAACGAGCAAAAAGCAATAAGATATATGAAAAAAAACAACAACAAACAGTGAGAGCATAGCTATTGGAGCACTATAGCATAAAGTATGGAGACCTGGAGAACAACAACCGACAACAACAGTAAACAAGGATAGACTACCGAACAAAGTATGGGATCCAGGAGGACACAGATTAGAAGCACATAATCAGGAGATCATGATTATTTTTAACCTTGGGAGTTTGATGCAGGAGCATCTAGGCCTAACCAACAATGTGATGGTGTGGTCACATGTTGTGGCTAATGAGAGTTTGGAGGAAGAATTGGTTATTTAAATTTATTAATTGCAAAGTATGTAAGTAGTTAATTGTTGCCTAATTCTGAACAGAATTGGGCATAAGTGGCAAGTGATCCTCCGTGCGTGGAGATCAAGCCAAGTAGTTAGATTGATTAGTTAGGGAAGGATTTGACTTCTAAATATATTGTGAAGTCCTTCATTTGTGGAAGGAGATTGTTAGATAGGACGTATATGTATTTTCCTTTCTTTTTTGGAAAGAGGATTCGAGAGGATTCAAGATGGGATTGTAAGCCTACAGGCAGAGTAGGGAAAACAGAGGCTCTAATTAGAAGAATCAGGCTAGAGAGGGACAGAGAGCCTCAAGATATAATTATGTGTTTATGTTTATATACAAAGAGTTGATTTTGAGTGTGGAACTGTGTATTTATGCCATTTTCGAGTTCTGTTGTATATATATGTGTAGATAGCTAAAATACCATTTGCAGGCATGTTAATCGACCATTGATCACTATAGGATCGATGGCAATCCATTGATTAAATGAATGATTGTTACCTTTAACTATTATAGAGTGATGTCGTGTATAGATAGAGTTTGGTGGCAAAATTGTGTTTTAACTCAAAAAAGCATCGAAGGTGAGTGAGATTAAGTTAAGGAGGAAATGGACGAGAAGGCACAGGAGTCATTGGATTGATATGATCAATGGACAGGATCATATTGTAGAGACATAGGAATTGATATCGCATCGGCGGATTAATACACAAAGGTGGTCTTCGGGCAAGGAAAAAGTGGTAAGTGGTAATGTTGCGTGACCGCTCGATTCCACTAACTGAGCGATACATAGCAGCAAGGAGAGAGAGAAAACCGCTTTTTCAAGCGGGTATTCTCCGTGCTACTTGTCCACTCGAAATCATTGTGGACCGTCGGATCCACTAAGCGTCAATCAACAGTGGAGGACTATCGAGCAAGTCTGTTGATCGAGAGGAAGAATAGTCGTCGGATCAAGAACCAGATCAACAGTCAAGATTTGATCGACGATCGCATTGTGGAAGGTTAAGTGACTGTGGACTGTGGAATGTCGATATGCCGATGGGCCGGTAAGCTGATATCGGCGATCGGAGGTCGGGGCGATCAGAGGAGGAGTAGCGCAACGGGAAAGGCTTTAGACTTGGACGGACCCAACGGAGTTCTAAATGCAGTTTCATAAATTTTGAGATCTGGCCTAAGCGTTGGTGGTCGGATTTCTTTGTATTTCTATGTATTCTTATATTGTGTGTTCCCGATAAATGCGATAGCGATATTGCGATAAACCAATGGCAAAGGGGCGATGAGTAGACCCGAGGGATTTATAGATGGAGGTGAATTGGTTTTGAAGTCCAGCCTTAAGGTTTAAGGTGGGTTTTTCGTGTATTCCCGTGTATTTCAATAAAGTGGCATGGTCCCGGGGTTATAAACGAAAAGGCATATAGATTAACGCTTCTGATAAGATTTTGAGGGCGTAAACCATAGGCCCACGACTGATAAATGGTTAACAAAGGGGATTATTGCCCTTAGCATGTTTTTAACCCCATCATCGCTAGAGCTGCCAACCCAACCAGCCGAGCAGTGGCAGCAGCGACATGAGCACTAACACAGTTGTTTGGTCAAGGCCAAGGAAAGGTGCAAGAGATAGATCAAGCCAGGAACAATAAACAAATGGCCAACTGAAGCTGACGCAGGGAGCAGACGCCATAATCTTTAAGTGTCAGGTTGGCACATTGAACATAGAGCGAGCTTAGCACAAACTGGCTATAGGAGGGTGACAACACAGCTGCCAATAGCGCTAAACCCATGTCCATGGAAGTGTGCGTCCAACAGCTGCCACTAAGTCATCGAAGCAACCAACAATGGCCAGCAATCGACGTATCAAGAAATGTGACATGCATGTGGCCAAGGGCTGCACTAGAGTAATCAACTCATTCTGTATTGAGCGACCAAGCCACCTAAAGTCGCTCGCGAGAAAAGAGACCAAGGGCATAGTCAGGTGTGACACGACGAGTTTGCACGGCAGCGAAGGCCAATCGCCAAGCACAATCGGACCGAGAACAGGGTTGCGCAGGAGAGATAGGTAGTGGTTGAGGGTTGTGAGAAACGTTATTAACATCTGAGCTTCAGAGCCAACCAGTTGCCAATAAAACTCAACCGGCACCCAAACAACAAACCATGGGACTAGCCGAACAAAGGACACAACGCCAAACCGAGCACGAGACCATCCAAGCATGACAACCTAAGACCAATTGTTGCAAGAAGAAGTCACATACCAATAGTCAACAGAGGAAGGCAGGACCACTGTGACAGGAGAAGAAAGATGTGAAGCAACCAACAAAAGAAAAACATTTGTCGTCATATTAAAATTAAATTTCTGCAGTGTCCAGGCAGGGAGCAAGAGGCTCTAAGTAGCACACGAGACTCTCGAGGAGCAAGCAGAGGCATTAGGCAATCTCGAGAAGGGTGCAGAAAGGTTCAGGTAATGGCTAGAAGTTTTGGGTAATGGGTAGCAAGATCAAGCAATATGTAAAAGAACTAAACAGCAAGCTCGGGCAGCATGCAACAAAGGGTTGAGATAGTCAAACCAGTATGGTCAGCAATTGCAACTCCAAGCGTGAAACATTGAGTGTGACGGACAAGAAGGCCCATGATCTATTGAATTTGTTGGAAAAATGCTAACTGGCAGTTGCTAATTCTCATTTCCTTAACCTTAATATTTGCTTGTGAACTTAGTTATTCTTATTGTGTTCTTTAGTTAGATATTTTCATCGAACAAATATCAAGAATGAAACAACAACAACAAATATCAAGAATGAAACAATAACAACAAAGGACACAGAAATTAGGCTCTCAGCTAGGGAAAAACCCCTCCAAGGGGGAAACCCGGAAAACTCTTCTCTTCTTATAGAATCTGCTTCAATTGAGACACAAAGACCCAAACACTAGAACAAGTCCTTCTCCTAGTACCAAGTCATCCCTCCAACAAGTCCTTCCTTGTTTCTGCACCAACCAACTTCAAACTACAACTTTGACCTAGTAGCTTCAATACTGCAACTTGTCCTACAACTTTGACTCTGCAATTCCGGCCTTGCAACTTCTCTAGAAACCCTAATCTTGCTTCCTTGTGAAACCTCCCTAGAGCAAGATAGCTCCTCCTAAGGTCAACGAGGTCAAGGTAGGGTTATTTTCCTTCCAGCTACAAGATTTTGCACTGCGTCCTACTACAACTCAAACATGCAACTTAGACCTCTTTCTATAGCACCAGAAACCCTAAAATTTCGCACGTGAGAGAGATATAGAGCCAAAAATAGAGATTTTTCCTTCCTTTTTGGATTCTTCTTGCTTCCTAGACCTTCGCTCTCCTTTTCGGCTTCTCCCAACTACAGATCGAATTTCTTTCTTGATAGAGTGAGCTTGTCGATGAGTGACTCCTAAATAAGGTCGTACTGCTCCTTTACATAGCCTTTTCAAGGGGTCGAATTCCCTTCTTTAGACCAAATTAAGGTTGTTAGGGCCGATTTATACTTTTGGAGTTTCCAAGACTTTGTAAACTCAAAAATAATTCTTTTTACAATTACATTTTGCTCGAAAAGGTCTGTATTGTGTAGCTCGAAAGGACTTCCACATTGACTTGGTGTCTTAGCATGTGGAAGATTGCCTCTCTAGATCATAAACTTTGTAAAGTGATTTTATAAAGTACCTTTTGTATTTAAAGATTAAAAGTGAATTTATTATAAAGTTGAGTCACTTAAGTGATTTAAGTGATCTCAATGAGAGATTAAGTCACAATCATTGATCTTGAGATGGCAAGACTTAATCTTGCCATCGAGATCTAGCATTAGGGGTTTTAGTCATTAACCAGTTAGAGAAGGACATATAAGGGAGACATGAAGGAAACTCGTAAATAGTTTGAGTGGATGGATTTCACTCAAGTGTACAAGTCAAGCAGGGGCCTAAGGAAAGAGGAGCAAGAGGCAGTTAGGGAGTAGCAATGAGGCATCTCAAATTGTTTGTATCTTTCTTCTGATGGGTCATTATCCTTGGTACAAGATCCCAAGTTCTTAAAAGAACAAGTTTGTTGGTTTTTCCCTTTTGTGGGTTTTCTAGAGTATATCGTGCGTGCAATGTGTAATGATGATTTTTGTGTGTTTCCATTGTGCATCTTTCTTTATGAACTTAGCTATGCATAAATTAATAAATTGTGTAAGGGTTTGTTTGAGCTTTACTACCAGGTGCTAGGTTCAAGGAAACTTAACATGGTATCAGAGCAGCGAGATTCTATGTACATAGAAAATCAAGTTGGGTCATGTGATTGTCAGTTCGTTGTTTGTGAGGGTGTGGTCATTATATGAAGCCATCAGCAGCCAAGGATTCGGGTGCACATCCAATCAGGTCAACTTCACAATCGTTAGCAATCTAGAGGCAACAGAGGTGGTTGTAGCTATCGTGGCGATGATGACGGTGGTTGTGGTTACAGCATGAAAGTTGCCAATAGTTGGTCAAGGTAGAAGCTAGCACGATACAACAGCTCAACAGATGGCAGACACAAACAAGGGCGTGGCAGTCTACACAGCAGCAGGAATAGTCGGGCCAAGCACAAATGGGCGCAGCCACCAACCCAACTAGTTGGCTAACAACACTAGCACCAATGTAGTTGTTTGATCTTTTGAATTTCTAGTGCAATCAAGACTAGTATAGTTTTTCACAATTGATAAATACTTCTAATGATATAATCAATCTTTTTTTAGCATTATAATCACTAAGCAGCAATACATGAATAACTTCAACCGTATACTTTCATCAAAAGAGCAATAGATATCACAGTAAACAATAGAAGAGACAAGAGACACCAAAATTAGGCTCACAAACAAGGCAAAACCCACAAAGGGAAAACCCAACCAATCTTTCCTTATGAGAGAGAAATTATGTTCATCAATAGTAAATAAGAATATTCCAACAAGATTCCAAAACCTGACCTCAATATATCCAAGTCAAAACCAGTCAGCGAAGAAAGAAAAAGTCAACACTGGTCAAAATCATAGTTTGCAATAGAGGGCCAAATTTCGGCCAGAGGTAACTCAGATCAGAGGGCTGAAATTTAGTCAAGATAAAAGTCAATGAACCAGTCAAGATCTTCGTCAAACCCTGCAGTCAACCCAAGTCAACAAGCCAGAAACAAGACAAAATTTTTGGTCAAGTCAATGATCTTCTAAAAATTTTTGTTGAGAAATCAATGCTTAGGTTTGATTCCTCTTTCTTAATAACTACTTGTGATTTATGTTGGCTTCTTTTACTTCTTTATTAGTTTATCTTTCATCAAGCAATTACCAAATAAAATCATAAAATGTATATGAAGACCACTAGAATAAGAGACACAAGATGTAGGCACTCAGCTAGGGCAATAAATCCTAAGACCTAACAAACCTTAGAAGCATGAAGAACATGCTTTTACCTAGAAGACCATCTATAATGAGCATAAAACCAATGCTTTAAACATCAACATATTTCACTTAACACTGTGGGAAATTTGAAAGCTTTCTCTATAATGGAACACCACAGAAGTTTAAAAAATAACAATAATAACTTTTTATTTTCTTCTCTTGTTTGTTACATAGGATACAAATTCAAATGAGTACAACAACAATTATGAAGACCGAAACTAGTTACATTTCCAACAAAATGGAGTTATAGAGCAACGGTTATGCCTAATCTATGATGCCTAGACTAGCAAAGGGACCCACAGACTTCCACTTTTGCAGATTTTATTTATTTCCTATGTATTGACTTAGGAAAAAACTATTTTCCTAAGTCAAAATTATAAAGAGATCTCAGCCTTACAATTAAAGTAAATCTCAACCACTGAATTTGCTAGGTGGGGCCCAGGTTGAATTATAAAGAGGAGATGAAGCAACCACTAGAGACATCGATTTGGGCATCAAAATTGTGTGTTCTTCTTCGCATTTGCAACCAAGTTGCTCAGCTCTAGGGCATCATTTCTAGCATTGAAGGCCAGAAGAAAAGAGGCCATCCACCCCTCAAAATTTCTATCTAGTGTCACCTTCAACCAAGCCGAGCTCATTTACGCAGAGGGGCCACACAAAGGGATGTACGAATCCATACGAATTCCATGAAATGGGTAGGCAGAGAGGGTTGTGCGCAAGTGAAGAAGGCCAAGAGGGCAAGGCACAATCCAGTTTGGGCGCAGAGGGTTTTCAAAGGTTGCTGAGTGAAAGGGAAGTTTCTTACTCATTATAATTTTTTTGAAAGAGAAAATTGTTGAGAAGAAATAAAGAACACACATTGCAAGTTTTGCCCTGTTGAGGTTTCCTGGGTAATTTCTAGTGTTATGTGTTTTGAAGCACTTGTGTCTTTAGATCTTATTTTTTGTTGTGAATGTTTAGTTAAAATACTCAGTATGTTTGGTGAATGCATCTAAAGGTTTTAGTTTCAGTATCTTTCATAGATGAAAATTCATTAAATTAGTTGATGGGTACTTAAAATCTAACATGATCTTGAGACTCAGAAGGAGAGTCAGCGGCCTCAAGGAATTCATGGTTCAAGATAGACATGTAGGATTCTCAAGAGTGAGAGGCTTCTAGGAACATGGTTCTCAACTCAAGTTCCATATCAGGTAGCGGAACAAGCTTTTGTGCCAAAGTGAGTAGCGACAGTGGATGTGATAAGCTTGAAGATGGATTCGAGTTCTGGAAGTACCTTCCTCGCTAAGAGGGAGTGTTATTGTGTAGCTCGAAAGGACTTCCACATTGGCTTGGTGTCTTAACATGTGGAAGATTGCCTCTCTAGATCATAAACTTTGTAAAGTGATTTTATAAAGTACCTTTTGTCTTTAATGATTAAAAGTGAATTTGTTATAAAGTCGAGTCACTTAAGTGATTTAAGTAATCTCAATGAGAGATTAAGTCACAATCGTTGATCTTGAGATGGCAAGATTTAATCTTGCCATCGAGATCTAGCGTTAGGGGTTTTAGTCATTAACCAGTTATAGAAGGAGATATAAAGGAGACGTGAAAACAACTTGTAAATAATTTGAGTGGATGGATTTCACTCAAGTGTACAAGTCAAGCAAGGGCCTGAGGAAAGAGGAGCAAGAGGCAGTTAGGGAGTAGCAATGAGGCATCTCAAATTGTTTGTATCTTTCTTCTGATGGGCCATTATCCTTGGTACAAGATCCCAAGTTCTTAAAAGAACAAGTTTGTTGGTTTTTCCCCTTTGTGGGTTTTCCAGAGTATATCGTGTGTGCAATGTGTAATGATGATTTTTTGTGTTTCCATTGTGCATCTTTCTTTATGAACTTAGCTATGCATAAATTAATAAATTGTGTAAGGGTTTGTTTGAGCTTTACTGCCAGGTGCTAGGTTCAAGGAAACTTAACATGGTATCAGAGCAGCGAGATTCTATGTACATAGAAAATCGAGTTGGGTCATGTGATTGTCAGTTCATTGTTTGTGAGGGTGTGGTCATTGTGTGAAGCCATCAGCAGCCAAGGATTCGGGTGCATATCCAGTCAGGTCCACTTCACAATCATTAGTAATCTAGAGGCAACAGAGGTGGTTGTAGCTATCGTAGCGATGATGGCGGTGGTCGTGTTTACAGCATGAAAGTTGCCAATAGTCGGTCAAGGCAGAAGCTAGCACGATACAACAGCTCAACAGATGGCAGACACAAACAAGGGCGTGACGGTTTGCACAACAGAAAGAATAGTCGGGCCAAGCACAGATGGGCACAGCCACCAACCCAACTAGCTGGCTAGCAACACTAGCACCAGTGCAGTTGTTTGATCTTTTGAATTTCTAGTGCAATCAAGACTAGTATAGTTTTTCACAATTGATAACTACTTCTAATGATATAACCAGTGTTTTTTTAGCATCATAATCACTAAGCAGCAATACATGAATAACTTCAACCATATACTTTCATCAAAAGAGAAATAGATATCACAGTAAACAATAGAAGAGACAAGAGACACCAAAATTAGGCTCACAGACAAGGCAAAACCCACAAAGGGAAACCCAACCAATCTTTCCTTACGAGAGAGAAATTATGTTCATCAATAGTACATAAGAATATTCCAACAAGATTCCAAAACCTGACCTCAATATATCCAAGCCAAAACTAGTCAGTGAAGAGAGAAAAGTCAACACTGGTCAAAATCATAGTTTGCATAAAGGGCCAAATTTTGGCCAGAGGTAGCTCAGATTAGAGGGCTGAAATTTAGTCAAGATAAAAGTCAATGAACCAGTCAAGATCTTCGTCAAACCCTGCAGTCAAGCCAAGTCAACGAGGCAGAAACAAGGAAAAATTTTCGATCAAGTCAAGTCAATGATCTTTTGAAATCTTTTATTTAGAAATCAATGCTTAGGTTTGATTCCTCTTTCTTCATAACTACTTGTGATTTATGTTGGCTTCTTTTACTTCTTTATTAGTTTATCTTTCATCAAGCAATTACCAAATAAAATCATAAAATGTATATGAAGACCACTAGAATAAGAGACAGAAGATGTAGGCACTCAGCCAGGGCAAAACCCCTCCAAGGGGAAAACCCATTCCAACCCTTCCACTAGTAGATTCAAATCAAGATGAGACAATCCAAGACCCTTTAGACCTAGGCAAAGACCTCCTCCAATCACCAAGCCAACCCTTCCTCTTTATAGATGACCCCTGCCAAAGTCTCCAAGTGTCAGCTTCCCAATTGCAACATCAATCTAGAATTTCAACCCCGAGCTACAGATTTTCAACCCCAGCTTCGGAATTTCGGACCCACAGTAGATTCAAAAATTCCAGCCCCAACAACAATCCAATAACTTCGCACATGTGAGATAGAGATGCCCAAAAACTTGACCTTCGACTTCTCCATCGTTTCCTTCTCTCTCCTCAATTTTGCTCTTCTTCTTTTTTTTTGCCTCTTTCTCTTGTAGATCAAACTTGAGTGTGTGCTGCAAATGAGTCAAACTGTCTTTATATATAGCCTTTGTATTGGCTCAAATAGCCCTAATCCAGGTTGACTTTATGAGGACAAGGCCGACTTGGTGTGGAGGTGACAAATGAATCTCTTCACTCAAAATAATTCTTTCTACATGATACATGTTGTCACTCGCTGCTTTATCAGTCATCAAGTGCTTCAAATGCCAAATAGCACTGAAGTTTGATGCTAATTTTTGAGCCACAAAAGCTCTCAGGGATAAATCTGACCCTCCCCATTGCGTATTGCTCAGAAAGAGCTTTCCAATGGTATATAGAAGTCCAAACAAGGACTCCTGGATCAAAAGTTAAACCCTGTTGAAAATTGCCTTTGGAAAGCCCAGAAAACCAAGAAAAAGCACTAAAAGATAAAGGAAAATCTTGTTGAGTCATTGGGGTAGCATCGGATGTGCTCTAGCCACGAAATTTGGTGGAGAAGTTGGGGCACATGAGATCTCCAATACCCAGAAAGGGTTTGTACAGATTCTAAATAGTTCAGGAGATATTAAAATAATTAATATTTTTAATGGAGTCCCTAAGTCTAAACTTAGGGAAATTAAAAATATTAATGTGGATTAATATAAAATTGTGTTAGAATGGTCCAAAAGACCTGGATTAAGCCAGATCTAATCTTAGCAGTTGATTAGGGACTTAATCTCGGTCATTGATATGTCAACGAGAAAAGTATAAGAGGAGGCTTGAGGGTCACTTGAAGAAGACACCAGAGTGATCAGTCATTCTATTCTCTAGAGCGGGGTTTTCTAAGAGAGATAGAATCAGTGATCGGAGTTGCAGCTAAGGGGAATTGAGTACAGAGAGACATAAGAGCAAAGATAGTGTCGGGAGAGTAGCGCAGTAGCCGGGGAGAGTGACGCAGTAGCAACTAGGGCTCACGCAAGGCCACGCAGAGATAGCCAGGAGTTGTGCAGAGCTTCGGAGAGGCCAGCGTTCCTGACACAGAGGGCTAGATGGCTGACGTAGGGCCTCCTGAGGCTGACGCAAACCCTTTCATGGTGACATAGGACCAGCGCTGGGCAAAGAGAGGCTGACACAGTCCAGAAAGGCAAACACTGGGGTTTCTGGGGCAAGTTGGAGTTGAGCAGCTGCGAGAAGGTTTATCCAAGGTTTCAGCTAGGAAATTTGTCTCAAACTGATAGGCATTATTGCCAAGGAAATTCTCTGTTGGGTAGGCCTGATTTGGCAACCAAATTGTACTTTGATATTTCTTAATAAGAAAACCCTCAGATAGCTACACCGATTTTCCCACATTAGGTTTTTCCGGGGACATTGGTCCAAAAATAACGGTGTCATTTGGTGTGATTGTTTCTGTTTCCTTCAGTTGTTGAACTGTAATATGTTGAGCATGCACTAGTGTTTATTTTTCAGTGTTTACATTGTAAATAAATTGTTAAGTGATGGAACAAGTAGGTAGGAATAAATCAGATAAAGTGCATGGAGGGTTTCTAACTGGTAGACTTAGAAACTTCAACATGGTATCAGGGCGTGATTGCAAATCACAAGAGGACTAAGGACATCATCTGAGCGGAGCAATAGCAGCAGAAAACAATTGTCCCGATGTGACAGAAGTTGTTTCTAGCAGAGCAGCAACAAGGGAAGGATGACACAGTGCTTGCATCATCAAGGGTGAGCCAGGAAGAGGCATCGCAGAGGCTAAGGAAGGCAAAGGGAGCCTCACGCAGAGGCTAGGAGGGCTGACGCAGTTGGTTGAGGAGGCCGGGTTGCTGGTGCCGGGATTGTGCAGAGCCTAGGAGCTCTCACCTTCAGGTTGTTGGGGTTTAGAAGGTTGTGGGAACATTGCAGAGTGGAGTTGGTGAGGTATTGTAGTCAGAACAATACCTGACAGGGCAAGGCCAAGAGGAGGGAGTTGCTACCGAGGGTTTCTAGCCGAGAAACCCGGATCAGTGTAGTTGCACAAACAATCAGAGTAGGGAGCATCTCGACATTGGCAGAAGGATTTCCAGGAGAGAAATCGAGACTCAGAGGGAGTCAAATCAAGAACTTCCAGGAGGGAAGTAGAAGAGCATCATGGCACTACACAAAGTAAGAGACCAGGACGGACTGGACGGAGCATCAAACTTCGTAGTCTGGAAGGCCAGAATCTTATACGTACTTGATAGAAATCATGTCAAGAACTTCGCCTTGAAGGTTATAACTATCCCAGTTGACCCAAATGATAATGACAAGTACAAGGAGGCAATGGTGAGGGCCAAGAGCATCATCCTTGATGGGGTCAAGGACCATGTAGTACCACACATTACCAAGAAGGAAACAACATCTGAGATGTGGGAGGCCCGCAAGAAATTGTACTAGCATACTTCTGTGTAGGGAAGAATGTTACTAGAGAATCAGTTGAGGTCGTATCAGATGAAGGAGGGAGAACCGATTGACACCTTCCTCGGAGGATTGAATGAGATCTGAGATCAATTGACTGCTATAGAAGCCACACCAGATCAGGAATTGATGGTGAGGACAACCCTGAATGTTGTCTCAGAAGACTGGGAGATATTTGTCCAAAGTATATTGGGCAGAGGGACATTCCACCTTGGGATGAGATGTGGGCTGCTCTTCGCCAAGAAGAGATCAGACGACTGTCAAAGATTGGTAGCAGCAGCAAGGGGATAAAAATCAAGCAAGAGGAGGAAGATTTTGCCCTAGCATTTGAGGGAAAGCAGGAAAAGTGAAAGAAGAAGGATCTCTCCAAGATCAAGTGCTTCCACTATGGGGCACTGGATCGTTATGTGACCCACTGTCCAAGGAAGAAGAGTAAGGGAGAGTCTTCCGAGACTAAGGCATCACCAACAAGGGCAGAGAAGGAAGTTTTGACAAATGATCACGATGCCATGAGTGCACACGCACCACTTGAGCAGACGTGGGGAGACATCGAGTTGTAGTCAGGCGGACTACAGGCAATGAGGGGCATGATCCTCGAGGTACCCAGCTTCTTGGATTAGACTTTGCTACAGAAGCCCCAAAGAGGAGTAGTAGGACTGGCTGATGTGAGTAGAGATGCATGTGGATGGAGCGGTAGAGAGAGCTACAATGCAAGAGTCCCAAGACAACGCAAGGCTAGCAGGCTGCAGCAATGTGAGAGGCACAGGAGTTTTGCACCAGTTCAGGATGGCACAGAGAGGTGTGCAACGGTGCGAATGCAGGGAGTTGTTGCAGCAGCGCAGAGGTCAGAGAGGGAGCACTTGTCAACGGCAAGGGGAGCTTCAGCATTAGGAGGGTCTCTAGCCCAACAGAGAGGTCAGAGTTGGGAGATCAATTACTTACTTCTCAGTAACTGAATTGCAGTGTAGCAGTGGGCAGCACGATGCAACATGATGAGAGGAGCTGCGTGCGGATGCAGTGCTGGGAGAAAGGACCAATAGTAGCATGGTTGCAAAGGGAGCTGTCATACAGATGTAGCAGTGGCAGTGGCAGAACCATGGGCAATAGTACAGGATGGTGGGCAACAGGCCTAGCATCAACATAGGAACTGATGCCGGATGATCAGGGTGATACTCAGTGAGGAGTATTACTAGAGCACACTCCTTGCTAAGAGGGAGTGTTGATATGGGGTAGCATCGGATGTGCTCTAGCCACGAAATTTGGTGGAGAGGTTGGGGCACATGAGATCTCCAATACTCAGAAAGGGTTTGGGAAGATTTTAAATAGTTCAGGAATATTAAAATAATTAATATTTTTAATGGAGTCCCTAAGTCTAAACTTAGGGAAATTAAAAATATTAAGGTGGATTAATATGAAACTGTTAGAATGGTCCAAAAGACATGGATCAAGCCAGATCTAATCTTAGTCGTTGATTAGGGACTTAATCTCAGTCGTTGATATTTCAACGAGAAAAGTATAAGAGGAGGCTTCAGGATCACTTGGAGAAGACACCAGAGTGATCAGTGATTCTATTCTCTAGAGCGGGGTTTGCTAAGAGAGAATGAGTGATCGGAGTTGCAGCTAAGGGGCATTGAGTACAGAGAGACACAAAGGCAGAGATAGTGCCAGAAGAACAGCGTAGTAGCTGGGGAGAGTGATGCAGTAGTAGCCAGGGCTCACGCAGGGCCACGCAAAGATAGCCGGGAGCTGCGCAGAGCTTCAGAGAGGCCAGTGTTGCTGATGCAAAGGACCAAAAGGCTGACGCAAGTCCTCCTGAGGCTGATGCAAACCCTTTTAGGGTGATGCAGGGCCAATGCTGTGCAAAGAGAGGCTGACATAGTCCAAAAAGCCAGAGCTGGGGTTTCTAGGGCAGATTGGAGCTGAGCTGCCGGAAGATTTATCCGGGCTTTCAGCCAGGAAATTTGTCTCAAACTGAGAGGTATTGCCGCCAAGGAAATTCTCTGTTGGGTAGGTTGGATTTGGCACCCAGATTGTACTCTGATATTGCTTAATAAGAAAACCCTCAGATAGCTACACTAGTTTTCCCACATTGGGTTTTTCCGGGGACAATGGTCCAAAAATAACGGTGTCATTTGGTGTGATTGTTTATGTTTCCTTCAGTTGTTGATCTGTAATATGTTGAGCACACACTAGTGTGTATTTTAAGTATTTACATTGTAAATAACTTGTTAAATAACGGAACAAGTAGGTAGGAATAAATCAGATAAAGTGCATGGAGGGTTTCTAACCGATAGACTTAAAAACTTCAACATTTTAATGGTAGGATTGAGTTTTGCAGGAAAATCTTGATTTTTAGATCCTCGAGCGTTAAGGGAAGATTTTAGTTGGACCAACAAACTCCCGATCTGTGTTTTATGAAGAGCCCAACTAAGATAGCTTCAGGCTTATCATAAGATTTTTAGCGGTGATATACGAAGGGTTTTGAGCTAAGCACCTCCTTTAAATTTTTAAAAATTTAAATTTTGTGTGGGAAATTAATAAATCTGGTTGTTGAGAGCGTTAGATTATCAGATATGGGAGTTGGACTCGCACTCCTCAGATCTGACAGATCTGCAAATCTGAAAGTGAAGTTTGATTTGATGCCAGATCTAGGCCCTGGAAGGTAAGATCTAGCCTCAAAATCATTTTTGCAAGGATAATACCCAGATTTTTGCAGTCCAAAGGTTTCTAAAAAATTTTAGATCTGGAAATCAATTTTTTTATAAGGGTTTCACCTAAGTCACCTAACACCGGGATTCAACATTCGTAGGATTCGGGGATTCGAGTGTCGAATTCGGACACGTTGACCCCCTGGAACAGGACACGTAGGATTAGTTATATATTATTTTATTAATAATATATATATATATAATATATATATATATATATATAATATATATATTATATAGAATATAGTATATAGATATAGTATAAAAATTAGAATTTTACACAAATTCTAATTAATGATACAAATTCATTGATTTCAAACATAGATCTTCATCTATAGGCTATAACATGCATAGTACATACAAAATTCAAATACTTGTCAGTGGTCACATAAATCATGATTCATAATTCATAATTTATTTTAATGCAATGTAGCCATCTCAAAATTTTGAAGGTGCAATGCCCTCCACCTCTGTGTTTCACCATCATCCAAAAGAGGGATATGTCAATACCGGAGTATTTATATGAAGAAAACTTTGTCAAAGGTTTTTTAAACCACCGGTCTTCTTTTCCATATGCATCCCTCTGGCACTTCCTCTGCAGTGTGTAAGACTGATGTTACCTCCAACACAAATCTTCAGGTAATGTTTGAAATCAACAGCATCTTTGATCTCCATATTCAAGAGATTCTCCTCCATAATTAACAGATAAACTTTAAACTGAAAGAAAAATCAACAACATCTTTGATCTCCATATTCAAGAGATTCTCCTCCATAATTAACAGATAAACTTTAAACTGAAAGAACAATAAAACTCTGTATTTTTGAGTGATTTTTTGGAAAATTAAGCATTGCATTCTGAGTCATTTTCTTGGGATTCGAATCCCAGAATCGAGATTCGTTGTGCCTGTACGAGATTTGTATGGGATTCGTATGAATCTTGTACGGACACGTCGAATCCTATTCTGGGATTCGAATTCCCGTCGAATCGTATCTGATTCGCAGGATTCGGATTCGACAGGGGTTTCCAACGAATCCAATTACATAGGGTTTCACTGATAAATTTGAAGCAAAATATATCAACTTAATCAAAGGTTTCTCGGAAAATATTTAAGGGTTTCGTTGAGCTACCATTTTCCTCTCTATCTACTACATTCAAAATTGTTGGAATTTCCAAGTCTGACACATTAGAAACCGTTCATGCACTTTACTGATTTATTCCTACCTACTTGTTCTGTTAATTAACAAGTTATTTACCATGTAAATACTGGAAATAAATACAAGTACATGCTTAACACATTATAGATCATCAACTGAAGGAAATAGAAATAAGCACACAAGTGACACCGTTGTTTTTGGACTAATATCCCCAGAAAAACCCAATGCGAGAAAACCGGTACAGCTATTTGAGGGTTTGATTTATTAAGTGGTTTCAAAATACAATATGGGTGCCAAATTCGGCTCACCCAACATAGAAAAATCTCGATAGTAGCACCTCTCTACTCATAAGCAAATATTCCAGCTAAAACCCTAAATAAACACTCTGGTAGCTCCACAGCTCCAATCTGCCCCACGAAACCTCAGTGTCACCCTCTAGGTACTGCGTCAGCCCTCTCTCTAGCCCAGTGTTAGCCCAGCATCACTCTGGCTTGGGCTGCGTCAGCCCCTGGAAGAACTACGTCAGCACTCTAGCCCTCTGCATCACCCACGTTGGCACTCTGAGGCACTGCGTGAGCCTTGGCTACTTCTGCGTCCCTCTCTCCAGCTACTACGTTGATCCTCTCGGTGCTATCTCTGCCTCTCTGTTTCTGTATTCACTGCCCCTCAGCTGCAACTCTGATCACTCTCTCAACTTCTCAGCAAACCCAGCCCCAGAAAATCGAAATCTTGATCTCTTGGTGTGTTCTCCAAGTGACCCTCAAGCCTCCTCTTATAC
>APFE030801909.1:152154-171867 GCA_000404065.3 Pinus taeda
TTTTTTTCATTTTCATTTGAAAAAAAAAATAAAAAATTGAAAATGAAATAAATTAAAGGTTTATTTGCGCTTTTCACATTATATATTTTTAGTGTGGCTTATGGCCCATTAAAATTTTAATTTATTAACCCTTTGATTTGTTTTATTTCTTCATTTCTTGTATTAAAGTAGTTGCCTAAGGAATAACTGAAATGTTAATTTAAAGTTCCTTGGTGTCTTTGGTGATTAAGTGCAAAATCTTAAATTTTCATGATTTTTCTATTGTCAAGGTGTAATAAATGTTTAAAAATCATATTGACTGTTAGAGAAACATAATTTTGCTGGATTATCCTGCATGCTAAAGTTTTGGGCATTTTACAATTAATTGTTCATGATCGTCACTTTGCCACATTATAAATTGCTCTGGGTGACTTGTTATTATTTAGTCTATGGTTAATTCAAATTAAAGGCATTGGTCTGTAGTCATTTTTATCTTGTGATTGTGTTTTATTTTAATCTATCTATTTTAATTGATTGAGACTTGCTTTAAATTCATCAAGTTATTCATCCTTAAAATCTCCTAGAACATGTGTTCCACAGGCTATCCTCATCCATTCACCTTAGGGACTACCCCCCTTGACTTGTCTAGGAGGGAGTCTAAACGGAGTGAGTAAGGATTAGGGTGACAACCCTTATTCTGAGCGTTGTCGCGGTGCCTAGACACTTTGTGCGACAACACGGGTGACTAATCCCAAATCTAACTTTAAGCCATAAGGCTTGGATACTTTTGATTGTTTGTCTGGTTTTTGTGGTTGTTTTTTTTGTTTTGTAAGCAAAAAGGGGTGTTTCAAGCAAGCACGCACCCCAAAGCTTTGTTGAGTAAGCAAAAAATAAAAATAAAAATAAAAACCCTTCCTCCTTGCCAACAATTACCAAATGTTTTAACTAGCTCACTTGGATTAAAGTTACTTTATGAGAATAGAGGTCTTGAGTTCAAGTCTCTATTTTTGTTGAGTTACTTTTTCAAAAAGCACATGTAACTTATGTTTTAATGTTACTTTATGTAAAAGTATTCTCACCCATTATAAAAAGTGAGTCACTTATAATTCTAAAATCACTTTATATTTTATTTAAGTTACAATTTAGTGGATAGTTCATAAAATACCATTGTAAAAGTGACTCTCACTTATTTATAAAAGTGGGTCACATAAAGTAATCTTTCTTTAAAGGTGAGCTAATTAGATGGTGTTTGGAAAGGAGGGGATTTCTTTTTAAGTATAACATTATCATCAACTTCCAAAGATTCACGTGGTTCCTTGGCATCTTCAACAACTTTTCTTCAAAAAGGCATAACCTCTTCATTCGGAAGCAGTTTTTTTTAATCGACCAAATTTTTCGAGATATTTCCATTGGAACACTTAGTTTCAGCATCTATAGCTTCAGTTTCTTTTAAAATGGAAAGTCCATGCCTAGTTATTCTTAAAAACATCAACTACTTCCAATGGCTATCCTACATCGTGGATTTACTTAGAAGTAAAGGTCTTTATCGAATAGCCTCAGGCCAAGAGTCTAAACCTAAAGATGAAAATAAGCTAACCAAATGGGAAAATAAGCAAGATCAAGCACGTGGGTTGATAGGGATGTCTATTTCTCTAGACCATAGATTCCATATCACAGAAATTGATACCCTCGATGAAGCAATGAAAAAACCTAGTATTGTTTTTGGAATTAAAAATGAAATTAGAGCCCATCAACTCGAAAATGAGTTGTTTACTTTGGACCCCAATAATTTTTCTTCCATTGAAGATTTTTTGTCAAAGTTCAAGACCCTTAGACTTCTCTTGGAAGGTGGTTGAGGTTAAGAAGGAAGATGGTAGCCTTATCTATTCCATTCTTACTAAGTTAGGGCCAGCCTACTCTGTGTTTGTTTCCACCTTCCATTCCACTAAAGAAACCTTTATTTCTCAAGGAAAAGACTACAAGTCCCCCTCCTTTGATGCCTTTTGTGATTCTTTAATAAGAGAAAAATAAAAACTCTTACATCAGGGTAAGAAGGAAGATGGTAGCTTTATCTATTCCATTCTTACTAAGTTAGGACCAACCTACTCTGTGTTTGTTTCCACCTTCCATTCCACTAGAGAAGCCTTTAGTTCTCAAGGAAAAGACTACAAGACGCCCTCCTTTGATGCCTTTTGGGATTCTTTAATAAGAGAACAAAAAAACTCTTACATCTTGGTCTTCTTAATACTTGAAACTCTTCTAAAAAATCCTTAGCAACCCAGCAGTATCCTAAAAGGAATGGTCCTAAGCAATTTCAGTCTCAACTTGAAAAATCAACTCAACAAAATGATAAGGCAAATAAAAACAAAGGGAAGAAGACTGATACACATTACAACTTTTGTAATTGTGATGGCCACTTAGAATCCAAATGTTTTAGGAAGATGGAAGCCTTGGAAGCAACAATGAAGAAGCATAACATCCATTTGGAGCACTCTTCAACTTTAACTTCATCTTCAGGAATAGCACTTTCTACATGTGGTGGTCAAGCATCTCAGTCTGGTTATGCACTAAATGTATATTCTTCTTCTCATTCTCATGAGTGGCTCATTGATTTTGGAACTTCTTATGACATGGCCTAAAACAAAGCCATGTTTTCTTCTTTAAATGATTGTAACACCAAAAATATATATGTTGGTGATCATAGATCTCTTAGTGTTGTAGGGTCTAGAACTATTCATCTAGACAATAGTCAATTTAATGATGTATGATTAAGGACCTAAGAGATCCTAGACAAATTCTAGCTACTAGCATTGTTCATGATTCTACAAGGTTGTATAAGTTTGACAACTTTGGGTCATCAACTCTTCCCTCAGTATTTGTTGCTCATAATGATGAAGTGAGAAAACTTTGGCATGAGCGATTTGGTCATTTAAACTATCGCTCCCTTCAAAATCTATGTGAAGAAAAAATGGTGGTAGGTCTTCCTATGGTATCTTGCAGAGATGGTGTTTGTTTCGGATGTATACTCGGAAAAAAATTTCGGGATAGTTTTGAAAAGCATGGCTCTTGGCACGCCTCAGCCCCTTTACAACTTGTGCATAGTGATTTATGTGGTCCACTTCTAGTTGTTTCATTCTCTGGCTACAAGTATTTCTTAACTTTCATTGATGATTTCTCGAGACGCACTTGGGTATACTTCTTAAAACTCAAGAGTGAAGTCTTTAACATGTTCCTGGCCTTTAAGGCCTTTGTTGAGAAACAATCTAGACATCAAATTCTTAAGCTAAGATCTGATAATGGTGGAGAATGTGTAATTCATCAACTTTGGCACTAAGCATGGAATTCAATCGCAACATATTGATCCATATACTCCACAACAAAATGGTGTAGCTGAAAAGAAGAATCGTACCTTCAAGGAAATGGCTAATTGTATGCTTCAATCTAAAGGACTTAGCCTTAATTTTTGGGCAGAAGCAATTAACTGTGGAAGTGAAGCCTGGGCCCATATTCCAAATGAGAAACATAAAGCCTTAGAACCTAAAAGTGAAAAATGTATTTTTGTTGGATATTCTGAAGATGTCAAAGGATATAGACTTATTCAACCTAACTCCAAAAATATTATCATTAGAAGAGATGTAAAGTTTGATGAAAATATATCGGCCTACGAGCCTAGTTCGGCAGATGTGCCACCTCTCTCTATCTCTTCTAATTCTGAAAATATTCCTTCTTTAAATGATGACAGCGAGGATGACAATCCTCCCCCACCTTCTCGGGATCTTCCTTTAGCTCCCCAGCTTCCAAAATGGGTCTACGCTACTCAGAATGCAACAGGTGCTCTTGCAGGTGATCCTACAGATCAACGTCGTACACGTTCTCAATTTGATAGAGCCTCTTCTTTACTGGCTCAGGTCTCAGCGAATTATGATCTTGACACCTTTGCAGAAGCTTCAAGTCATCCAGATTGGGACGCAACTATGAATGAAGAATATCGTTCATTATTGGCAAATGATATATGGGACCTTGTTCCTCTTCCCAAGGGACGAAAACTTGTTAGATGCAAATGGTTTTACAAAACCAAGTTTGGACCAAATGGAAAAGTTGATAAACATAAAGCTCGTCTTGTTGCTAAGGGTTTTTCACAAGTTGAAGGCATTGACTATATTGAAACCTTCTCCCATGTTGCCAAAAGTAACTCTATCCGCCTTGTTCTTTCCCTTGTTGCCTCTTTCAAATGGAAAGTCCATCAGATGGATGTTAAATTTGTTTCCTTACATGGGGACTTGCATGAAGAAATCTATATGGAACAACCTCCTAGCTTTATAAAAAAAGACTCTAGCCTTGTATGTCAGCTTAAGAAATCCCTTTATGGTCTCAAACAAGCCCCTCGAGCTTGGTATGCCAAAATGGATAATTTTCTTTTAGATACTGACTTTTCTAGGTGTCATTCTGACAATGTTGTCTACACCAAGAAAGTGGGTAAGTCCCTTATCATTCTTGTTCTTTATGTTGATGATATTATCCTTACTAGTAGTGATCACAACCTTATAAACCATGTGAAGTCTAGCCATGGGGGCTTCATTGACAAAGAAATACTATATCACATGCATTCATATTGGGGCATAAAAAAAGAGGAAAAAATGAAATAAGATTTTGAGCATATAATAAGGGGGTAAAGGGTTTTTATATGTTGTATATCAATATGTGTATTATAAGGTATTATTTATACAATACATTGGCCACACAGAGGCAACAAATAAGTAGGATGGAGAAATAGAGGTTGGGAGTATCAAGAGTGGGAGGGAGAAAGAATAAACTATGGTAATATTAGGTCCATAGTAGCCTAATAGTCAAACTTATGGCCCTAGTATTGACAGGCAATTCAAGGTAATGTTAAATTCTTAAAGTGGATGAAAATGAAAGATAAAGGAGAATGCCACCATTATTTTGCTTAAATTTTTAGCATTACCATGAAATGACTCGTGATGTTTGAGAGTGGTTCTGAGCTCATTAGATTTCATATGGAGAAAGTAGAATTTTAGATCTCACTCAAAAACTAGCAGACTTATTAGTTTTTCAAGATTTTGGGATTGCAATGTTTCCATTGGATTTTGTCATGTACTATGATACGGAACTCGTATTTAATCAATAGAACCAACCCCTCTATGTACCTTGATGTTAGTGACACTGGCTATCAAACTCCTCTATCATGACCCTACTAAAAATGAATCACTGTCGCTCAAACAAAATCTTGACTTGACATGCTATGTTTTTATATCTTATGTTACTGCTTGGAGGGTGTTATTAATGACAAAGAACCCAAGATAGGCAATGATTTTGATGATATGTAGGTATTTGTTGTAGCGTGATTTTTTTAGATTTTAGAGGCCATACAAAGCCTATTTGTTGATGTATTTTCGATTTAGAGGTGGATTGCACTTGATGTTATTTTGGTTATGTGCACCCTTACATGCTATATAAACGAGAACTTATAATTTGTGGACATGTGGTTGATGAATATTATAACTACTAGATAAATGATGTTATATGGTTTAATCCATGTTTTTATGTTTTTTGTCACAAATTCATCATTCTACATGCTTTTGTTGACATATATGCATCAAAATATATATTATATAAAGTTCACTCCCAAAATCGCTCCCAACCTAGGATCTTTTGAAATTGTCACTCCTCGCTCTTAATTCCACTCCCACTTCCCACTTCTACTCCCACTTATTGCTTCTTCTCTTGCTCCCAAGCAGCCTTGATCCAGAACATACATGCATTACATTACTAATATCTCTATGATCTATGTCTAATGTGCGTGTTAATATTTTTTAGTTGTAGCTCGGCTAGTGATCCTCCCAATGATGGGGCAATAGAGAAGACAACAAATATGGAATTTTCACACCTTCCTTGCATTAGTGATGAACAGGTTGAATGAAAGTGAAGGAGACAATGATACTAACTATTGCCTGGTAGAGGGCACATGCATGCCACAAGAGAGAGTGAAATATACTATTGTTTGGAAGAGGGTGCATGCATGCTAAGGGCACACATCTCACACCTTCAGTTAATTCCAATTTAGATGTTTCAAATTTAGAAATTTCAGTTTTGGATAGACTTTTTCTATTATTAGAGCTTTTATTTTGTTATTTTCAGCATGCATGATCTATTCTTACTAAGAGAGGGCAAATCCTTAGTCAATTAGAATACATATGCATGATAAATTCCCATCTTGGGTAGACGACACAAATCTCAAGAAAGGGATGCATGCTTGCATGCTCCAGTTCATCTTTTGATGGAGATACACTTACTTAGCACTCTTACCATGCAACTATGGTGCACTAGGTGATCAAACTATGGTTATGATTTAACAAAGTCCAACCAGATAGGATTTTGCATGTGTCCACATTCATTTTACTTTATATCCTCTTCCTATTCTATAAGCAAGATGAAAGGTGTGCCATTATGTTGGTTATCGAGGTTTTGCTTTGAAATGTTGTACTGTATATTTTTCAGTATTCAATAGAAGATTGATGTGATTGAGAGTTCAAATCTATGTATTTTCCATTAAAATTTTTCATAATATGTATTTGTAAATCAACCAACTTATATCTGCCTCTTTTTTATTGAAACTTTCAAGTTTTCGGCTACCTAGTATTTAGGTTATTCTTTCTATGGGCAAAATTTGTTTACCATTGTTAATGAAAATAAATGGATATAAATATAAAGGGGTATAAAAATGTTAATGAAAAAATGGATACCTACAATATCTACTGAAAGTAGGGGCTTTTTAAATTGGGAAGGTATATTGGGTTCATATTGGCAGGGGGTTAAATAAAGTGATTTTTAGAGGTATTTCCAATATGCAGTCAAATTAAGGGTATTGTTTAGTATGCCACGAACACACATGCTATGTTAGAGGTTCCTTGAGTGAAGCCCCCATGAGTCTAGCCTTAAAAAGAAGTTTGAAATGACGAACTTAGGACACTTGCATTATTTTCTTGGTCTTCAAGTCTTGCAATCCAAAGAAGGTATTTCCCTTTCTCAATCCAAGTATACATGTGATCTTCTACGCCACTTTCACATGGAAGACTGTAAGCCAACCCCTCTTTCAATCTAGAGTCAAACTTCCAGTTACTTGTACTTCCCCTAAAGTTGATGCTACCTTATACTGTCAGCTTGTTGGAAAACTTTTGTATCTGACCCATACCCGTCTTGACCATTCCTTTGTTGTTGGCCTTGTTGCTCAGTTTATGCACAAACCACATGAAAGTCATTGGAAAGCAACTAAAAGAATACTTCATTATGTTCGAGGTACAATTCAATTTGGGCTGGTGACCCTGATGATCGGAAGTCTACTACAGGTTATGTCTTCACTCTTGGTTTTGGACCTATTACATGGGCTTGCAAAAACCAAAGTGTCATTTATCTTTCTTTAGCAAAAGCAAAGGCGTCGTTGAAGCTAGTAAGGAAGCCCTGTGGCTTTGTCAGATCCTGTCAGAGTTTGGATTTCAGCAACAACATCCGACTACACTTGAGTGTGATAATCAAAGTGCCATTCAACTATGCAAAGATCCAGTCCAACATCAACGCAACAAACACATTGAGCTGCACATGCACTTCATCAGAAAGCTCATTCATGACCATGTTATTGAAGTGCAATATTGTTCAATCGATGATCAAGTTGCAGACATATTCACAAAGGCTCTCACAGAGGCGAAGTTTATTAAACTTCGATTTATGGTTGGAGTTCAGGAAGTTGTCATTACGGGGGGATAAACTCCAATGCCTATTCCTTCTCCTATTGTGTCATATTTGTACATCCTTCAATCCTATCCCAAGTTGTTCTTAAGGGGGGATGTTAGGATATTCCGACACATAGGAAATAATTAAGTATAACTTGGTCTAGTGTACAGTTAGGTAAAGTGTGTTTCTTTAGTATGTACTTATTGTAACTTACAATCTGATGGTCACAATGTGTTCTAGACATGAAGTGATCCGACAGTTCATTCTCTCCTCGGTATTACCAATACTTGATTCGTGGCTTAACATCTGATTGCTCCATGATCTCTATTTAAAGAGCATGGAGGGTCATTTGTCTGGGACAGTTTATGAGAGAAGCTTATGCAAATTTTCTTTCTTTTTATTAATAATATTGCCTGAAGTGGCCACGTAGGCTCAAGTCGTGGATTGTTTCCCTCTTTGAGGATTTTAACCACGCCAAGAATATTGGTATAATGGTTTGTTATGTATTTGTGAGCGGTGTCCTTTGGTGTTCAATCTAAGGACCTTACCCTGTAAATTCCTACACCTTCTAGCTTTCTGATACATTCTGTAAAACTTGTGTTATCACTGTAAAACTTCCTTAAAAAAAATTTGGACAACTTACATGGTTTCTCAATTCTTGTATCAGTCATGGTCAAGTCATGTTCAAGTCATTTTTATGTTTTAGAGTCTAAGTCATAGGGTTAGAGTCTCATGTCCATCTTCAAATAAAGTTTGATAGCCTCATGCCATGTCCTAGAAGCCTCACCATGTGTTTAGAAGTCATATCTCACATGATTTTGGAGAAATTTTAAAACTAGCTAAGAATCCACGTTTTCGTAGCGCAGACAGTGTAAAAATCCTATTTTGTGCTACGAAACCCCTGTAGCAGCCTGTTTTAGCAGAAAAATTGATTTTACTAGTTAACTTCCAGAAGCGTTTCTGAGTAGTTAAAAACTCATCTCTAAAAAGTGAAAGAGGTTTTCATTATTAAGATACTGAAGTACAAAAGCCTCTTCCACTTTCTTCAAATCCATTATGATCTGGGAGAAATGATGGACCAAAGTTGCGCTACGAAACTGCTGTAGGTGCAGTTTTTCACATGCATATTTCTCTATTTTACACCTGTTTTTCAAAGACACATTCTGGGAGTTAGGGAAGGTTTTTCAAAAAACCAAGAGAGGTTTTTGTTCAGCATGGATGGGTTCACAAAAGCCTCCTTCAGTTTTTCTAAATACGTTTTTTGTGAGAAGTTATGAGCTCTGTCCCAAGACCCATTTTTCAGCCAGAACAGAGCAAGGGACAGTCTCCTAGTTTCTAGGAACATCAAGGATCGATTCTGGACAGCTGGAGAAGTATTTTAAAAAACCAAGAGATGTTTTTGTTCTAGACATCCGGGACTACAAAAACCTCCTTTAGTTTCGAAAAATGTGTCATGGTTGAGGAGATAAAGGCTCTGTCCCATGTGCCATTTTCAGGGATTCTAAACCTAAAAACAGGGAAACATGTTCCCTAATTTCTAGGGTTTGTCTTCAGCAGTCAGATGACCACGTGGGGGGCTTCATCAAATTTGACTTCTTGAGCTTGCAAGTTGTCAAATAATGCTTTAAATGCTTAGATAAGGTTGTTGTAATCATGATAACGAGTTACACTCCTAGTTGTATTAGGTCACTAGCACTCCTAGTTAACAACTAGTTCTAATTAATGGTTTGTTTTATGGTTAGAATAGGTGTCACTGATGACAAATTCGAATTCTCTTGATCATGGATGATGGAATCCTAATTGTAAATGCTTTATATAGAGCAAGAGGTCAAATTAGCAAAGGGTTGGAAATTTTATGAAAAGGCTGGTATTTGGCTTATGTAAAACTCTATTTCAATAATACATGTTTGGCTTTATTTCTCAGGATCCATGATGGATTTTTTATGTTCAGAATATGTGATGTTGTCCTTTTCCTAATTCTTAGAGTGGTATGGATGTGTAATCACTCAAAATTCACTTGAGGTGCTCTGACTTCCTGTATCCATTCATAAACTGTGTGGTCCTATATGAGTTTTTATGTTCTGAATATTTAGATGCTGAATGCCCTGACTTCTATGTAAGGTTGAGTTCATTGTTATATTGAGATGTTGTTGACTCCATAAGCCCAATGGATAGTTGTTAAATGTGTTTCCACCATTCATATTCTCATAGTTGTTTTACAAGAGTTAGCCATCCTATCTATGATCAAAATCATTAACCCCTTTTGAGAGAGCCCTCTCAGGTTGAGGAGGCTAAGCCTCAGCCTAAAGTAGGTTTGAAATAGTTACTTAGAGTCAACCTAAACAGCAGCCTATCAGGATCTGATTTTGAGATAACATTTTGGTGCGTCTGCCGGGAGCCTGAAGATTAATCATTCCCGAAATCAAAGAGGCTGAACTTCTGAAGGTAGCAGGAGCTCAGACATCTTTTCGAGGCTGCAAAACTACCTTGGCGACTCCACACATCAATTAACAAATTGGAAAGTGACTCCACTGCTAGAAGATCAGTAGCTTGATGAAGTTCCAAGATGAGTTCCACTGCAAGAATGAATGCCAGGTATGCTCCTATGAATCAGTCTCATATCCATGGTTTTCCAAACCCTATGCCAAAGGTTGATTGGTTAGAGGATCTTCCAATATTCAAAGATGAAAAGAAAGACAATGCTGCTCTTCATTTGGTTAGGTTCCATATGCATGTACACAGTCTTAAGGTTCAGTTCCCTGAAGATTGTCTCATGAAAATATTTATGACCACTTTAGAAAGAAAAGCATGGTCTTGGTACAAAGGTTTGGAAAATGGTTCAATATATTCGCTTGCTAATTTTCATAATGAATTCTATGAGATGTATAAAGAATGTCATCCTTCTTAATTTCTACTCAAAGATTGTTGTAGACATTCTTTAAGTCTTATTCAGTACTTGGAGGATTGTTATGGTGATGATGAATTTATGGATGAAGAAATTTTAGAGGCTCTTCATAATAATGCATTTCAACAACAAGAAGAAAGTATAACATCTCATGAAATGCAGCATGAAGATCATCAGGGATTTACTTATGAAAACCATGTTTCATCATTTGATATAAATGAGAAGATGTAGCAAACTTGCCAAGATTTTGATCACAATGAGTATGAAATTGATTGCAAACCCCATGAAGAAGTACTGGAAGATAGCTTTTATAATCTTCAGGTAGAGGAAAAGGTCGTTCAATTTTGTGATTCCTTACAGCAGCTTACATCAATGAATGATCATAATAAGGAGGAAAATTACATTGTTTGTGGGAATCATTCAGAAAAGCAGTTGGATAGCACATCAAAGGGGTCTTGTGTGGTCGAGAATCAGTTGTCTGAAAATGAAGAGTGTCATGATGATCATTCTTTTCAGAAGGTTTCTATATCAGAACACAAGGAGAGGGTGTTGCTTCCTTTCTCTTTCGTGATTAAGGAAGAATACATTGTTATTGAAGATCAGTTTGCACAACCAGAGAGTTATGAGAATCATCAAGCTGATTATGTATTCTGGGATCCTATAGCTAAATACATGGAAGAGTTTTACTCTCCAATGTTTCAGTTTTTCTATGAAGATCAGAGGCAATTTCAGTGGCAGCGGTCATCACAATATCATAGTGGTTCTGAACTCCGATGCAGTCAAAAAACTCAGATATCAGATAAGACAAATGATTGGCTACATTGGAAATTTCACATTGATTGAGCTGGAAGAAGTTTGAATTGATAGGGTAGGTAGGTAGGAAATGCAAATAAGCTCAAGGTTGACTGAGCATTTTTTTTTAGTAGATATAGACTTCTTTCTCCTACAGTGATCATTAAGCTTAAGCCCGAGGTGAAGGCCCAAGAAGCTTGAAGGGGATGCTTGTCAATCAAATCTATGTTTGTTATAAAGAAGACAAAGCACTAGGCCTGCATGTTCTTAGTGTACCACAGGGGCACACTATCCCAAGTGGAGCCACCTATTATCACTTAAGAATTCTAATTCCCAAAATGCTCACATTAGTTTGATGGTAAAGATTCGGTGCTAGTATAAGTATGAGTTTTTGTTTGCCTTAGAGTCTGAGCCTTAGGAGTCCACTATGCATTCTCATTCACCTCTAGTCTCATAATTCACACAATTTCCATGTGTCTTATTTATCAGAATCCTCATCATTAGCTCATTAGCTATCTTGGTATGCACAGGTTGCAAGTTTCAAAAAGAAGAAAAGAAAGGAAATACATTTATGAACTCCAAAGTTTTATTATGAAAAGGTAGTCAACTTCCAAGAGGTCTCTAGAGCAATTGAAAGCACAGTTTGGAAAATTGAAAGAGATTTTTATTCCTAACAAATTGAGCTAGAGAAACCTCCTTCAGTTTCCTCAAATACATCATGAGCTGGGAGAAATGGATGACTAAACTTGGCTACGAAACTGCTGTAGGTGCAAGTTTTTCACATGCATATTTCTTTGTTTTACACCTGTTTTTCAAAGACACATTCTGGGAGGTAGGGAAGGTGTTTCAAAAAACCAAAAGAGGTTTTTGTTTAGCATGGATTGGTTCACAAAAGCCTCCTTCCGTGTTTCCAAATACGTTTTTTGTGAGAAGTTATGAGCTCTGTCCCAAGACCTATTGTTCAGCCAGAACAGAAGCTTATATCTCATGTCATCTTCACGTTGCAGAGACAGCTAAAAGGTTAGGTTTGTTAATAACCTCAGATGGAGTATATTCTCATATTGTCTTTGGTGGGAATAAATTCATTCCAATGGGATTATTTGCATCAACTATACCAGTAATTACTCTTGGGAGCACTGTGGAAACAACAAATATGAAGGAGAAGTTAACAAGGCTCGCTACATGCCACATAATTCATTTTGTCATTGCAACGAAGACAGTGAGCTCAGATGTTTATGTGTTTGATTACAACAAGCATCCATCAAAGGCTGCTCAAGAAAGGGTTTGCAATCCTGAATTGATATTGAAAGGTCATTCTAATGAAGGATATGGTTTTACATGGAGTCCTCTAAAAGAAGGTCACATACTAAGTGGTTCAAACGATGCACAATATGCTTGTGGGATATAAATGCTGCATTTGGAAAGAAAGTGCTTGAGGCCAATCAAATATTTAAAGGTTCATGAGGGAGCAGTTGAAGACGTTTCATGGCATTTCAAGCATGAATACCTTTTTGGCTCTGTTGGAAATGATTGCCATTTGCTCATATGGGACATGCGTACACTTGCACCTAACAAGCCTCAACAATCAGTTGTAGTTCATCAGAGTGAGGTTAACTCTTAGGCCTTTAATCTGTTCAATGAGTGGTTGTTGAGGAAAGAAAGCCCAAGATAGTCAGAGTTTGGTATTGAAACTGTGATTTTTGGAACAACTCAGCAGTTTCGTAGCGCGCTACAAAACTGCTGAAGGTGATGATTAAAGCTCAGTAGTTTCGTAGCATGCTACGAAACTGATGAAGCTAAACAGTCCAATTTCAATTAACCGGTTTTGAATATGAGCGGGAATTTTCAAAGTTGAATGTCTACAAGGTATGCACGGCATTAGCTGAAGCTATTAAGATTCAACCAGGTCAAGACAGGTGGAGATAATATGCATACGAATCTTACTTAGATTTTTGTCATAAAGTGAGTATATTTACCACACTTCAAGATATCTAGAACAGTTTGCAAGAATTTTGGCTTTCACGCATGTAAACGGTGGACAACACATCAAGGACGTGGCAGTCTGCTCCATTTTGGGTAATTAAAAGATAAAGGATGCACTTTGCTGAATCTGAACATCTTGAGGCAAACTAAAGAATGGTACACAAGGGTAGTTTCCTAAATTTCAGGACAATGGAGAGGATGTGGCATAGAAGACCAGCATGGAGCCTTGAACACTCATCACTGCCAAGTTGAAAGGAACCAGATGTCAAAGAATGAGAACAATTATAACCAAGGCTTTTATTAGCATAACATGGTGTTAGAATCCTACTTGATTTAGATCTCTGGAAAGTTTAGTTGAAGTCTGTTACATTTAATAGGCAGTTAAAAGTTGATTAGGTGTCATTAGAAGTAGATTTCGAGTTCCCCTCATTCTTGAGGAGGAACCTCAATTAGATAGAAGAACTCTATATATAGCAGGAGCAACAATGTAATAGGGTTGGAAAATTTAGGAAAAAACTCTGATATTTGGCTTATGTAATACTCTGTTTTGGTAATAGAAGTTTGGCTTTGCTTCTCAGGATTCATGAGGGATTTGATGTTCAGAATATGTGGTATTGTTCTTTTCCTAATATTTGCAGTGGTATGAATGTGTAATCACTTAGAATTCACTTAAGGTGCTCTAACTTCCTGTATACTTTCATAGACTGTGTGGTCCTATTTGAGTTGATATGTTCTAAATATGTTAAATGTTGAATGCCCTGACTTCTATGTAAGGTTAATACCATTGTATACTGAAATGATGTTGACTCCATAAGCCCAATGGATAGTTGCTAAATGTGTTTCCACCATTGATTTTTTTACATTTGTTTCACAAGAGTTAGCCATCTTAACTATAATCAAAATCATTAACCCCTTTTAGAGAGCCCTCTCAGGTTGAGGAGGCTAAGCCTCAGCCTAAAGTAGGATTGAAATAGTTACTTGAGGTCTTCCTGATCTGCAACCTTCTAGGGTCTGATTTTGAGATAACGACAACGATCAAATTTATATCTAGAGCATGCAGATTTGTTCCAGCCATGAACTTGGCGAGTCCTTGTCCTTTGATAAGCTTGGTTGGTTTAATCTCCACATCATATTCTAACAACACAGAAATCCACTTACCCCATCTTCCTTCCAGATCTGCCTGTACCAAAACATCTTTAACTGTTGCATTAGAAACATATGCTATAATTTGGGAATGCAGTATATACACACGGAAGTCTTTCAAGGCCTTTACAAGCACAAGTTCTTGTTTCTCAATAATATTGTATTTCAATGCTCTGTCCCTCATAATCCGACTGAAAAAAGAAATGGGCTTCTCAACTCCATCCCTTCTCTCCATTAAAATAGCTGCCAAAGTGTGCTCGGAAGCAAATGAAAACAAAAAAAGTCCTGCGTGTAGTTCAGGCTTATTAAAATAGGAGCTGAAGAAAGAGCTAACTTTACTAAATTGAATGATTTCACCGCCTCTTCTGTCCACTTTACCTGACTGTCCTTTTTCAGCATATTTGTGATTTCTCTAAGATTCTCAGCAAGATTTGGAATGAAACGACGCAAAAAATTCATTTTACCATTAAAGGGCTGTATTTCTTTCTTGTTTCGGGGCTGTTCAATCTGCTGGATGGCTTCAACACGTGCAGGGTCAACACGGATGCCATCTTTCGATATGATGTGGCCAAGGAGCTTTCCCTCATCCATGGCAAAAAGTCTCTTTTTCTGATTCAACGAAATTCCATATTTTCTGCACTTTTGGAAAACAACTTTCAAATGATATAAATGTTCCTCATCAGAATTTGAAAACACAGTTAAATCATCAAGGTAAACAACCAAAAATACATCTTTCTCGTTGGGGGAAGCCATGTCCATTGCACGCTGAAAGGTGGCACTTGCATTCTTCAAACCAAATGGCATTTTTGCATAATGAAACGTTCCCCATGGAGTGGTGAACGCAGTCTTGTCACGATCATCTTCATGCACTAAAATTTGATTGTATCCTGAATAGCCGTCGAGTAGTGACATCCTTGATGCTCCAACTACTCGCTGCAATATATGGTCCATTTTTGGCAGCGGATAATTGTCTTTTAATGATACCTTATTCAAATTTCTTAAGTCGATACATAAATGGATCTCACCTGTTTTCTTTCTCACGGGCTCCAAATTTGATATCCAATCTAAAAATCAGATAGGCACAATGATTCCTTACTTATACAACCTGTTTACCTCTTTTTCAATCGATGGTAGCAGCTTTGGATTGATTCTCCTCAACTTTTGACGAAAAGGCTTCTGATTTGGTTTAATGGGGATAGTATGTTGAATGATATTAGTGTCATATGTTTTTAAATCTGAGTAATCCCATGCAAAATCATCAGAAAATAAAGACAATAACTTCACATACTCTGCCTTTACCTTTTGTGATAATGACTTTGATAATTTTATCATCTTGGGATTCCCAGCTGTCCCAATATTTACCTCTTCAACACCTTTTTCAGTCGGCCTCAATGTTGATTTACGGGCTACATCATCTTAGTCAAAGAGTTCCTCCAAAGGAATCAATCCCTTAGGAATGATGTTATCTTTAAGTTGCAGTACTTCCATTTGATTTATTTGTATATCATCACTACCGTCATCATGTTCTGTATCTATGGAGGTGTCTTTAAACTTAAACTTATTCTGCAGAAAATGATTAATCTCCTCGTCATCCTGAAAGACTTGCCAACATTGCTGATTGTCTGGAACGGTGGGACAGTGTTTCACATGAATCTCGAACTTGTTGCTGGAATTCATTGGAATTTTTAAATTGCTTGCTGCCTTAGCAAGTCCATCAGCAACACCATTTTGTATGCGAGGCACACATGTCAAGGAATGATCAGAAAATAACTTCAGAATATCTAAGACTGCATTATGGTAAGCTCTCATGCGAGGATGTTTGGCCTGAAACTCACCCTTAACCTGCTTTATCACCAACTCTAAATTGCCATAGACTGCAATCCTTTTTGCTTTCAGCTTTATAAGAATCTTAAGGCCAGCGATTAGAGCCTCATATTCTGCTTCATTATTAGAACAATCAAATGCTAGCTTGTAGGAACACACTCTCACTTTGCTTGGAACCTTATCCGTAGTGGAAAATGGACTACGAATCCAAATACCAATTCTAGCACCGTCACTACCTACTGTGCCATCAAAATCCATGGTCCAAAGACCATCTTCATCATCCTCTAAATGCTAAAATTCACCAGCTCTGTTTTTCCTGTTTGCTGCCCATTGTCTTTAGCTGATTGCTCCACAGTAGTTTGCTTTTCTCTTCTTTCTTTTTGCAGAACTTCTCTAAAATTCTCAGTGATTTCTGGTATATCTTCTGCCTGAACTAACTGACTATCTATATCATTAAAACTATCAGCAAGAAACACAAATGACTCTAAGTCGGTATGTACATAATTTACAGGATGATTGATTGGCTTCTCTTTGTTGGTTATCATGTATTTCATCTTCTGCTCTCGATATAACTTTCTCATTTGAACAAAGACTGGAATTGTTGCATAAGAGAAATCTAACTGTAGTGTACCTTTTAATTTTGCCCCCCAAGATCTTGAAAGGAGCATCCCAAATCGCGGAGGAATGTCCACCACAACCACATCCATCAAGACATTCTTCGCTGGAATTTGGCGTAAGCTTACAACCAAATCTTTAATGAGTCTGATACACCTCACACGACTGGAATCAAATGAATACAAATCATGATATTTCCTTGTAATGTCTAGTCCCAACTTTTCCATGATCGCCTTTGGCATCAAATTATGTGAAGCACCCGAATCGAACATGGCATTGTGCAATACATATTCATGCAACCTAAAACTGATATAAAAGGGAGGAACATCATTGTCAGGGGACTCACCATCTAATGCAAGCCCAAATATCAGTTCTGGCTGATCATCTTCAACATTTACCGTGTCAAACATTGGATCAAAATTCAGAATTTTGGAGACTTGACCACGATAGCTGCTGTTCTTCATAATTTATGTCAAAGGAACATATATTTTTAATTTGGAAATTTCATTTTCCAAACTAAATGCTAAAACTCTTTCGAATTCTTTGACCGGAACTTCCTTCTTATCCTTGATTATACTTGTCTGATTTTCCTTTTCTGCTGATGATACTTTACTAGTTGTGGGATCAATTGTCTCTTTTCCTTTCTTTTGTGGTATGGGTGAATCCATCTTCGGTGCTGTAGCTTCTTTTCTTTTCTGAATTGGATTTATGGGCACATCTCGGTTTCTCAATGAGTACTGCTTTTGTTGGGTGGACAAAGCATTCAAATATCCTCTTTAGTAATCATCTGATTCTTCGTCTAAATCTGCATCATTTTCTAAGATGAAATCTTCATCTTTCTGGGCAGCTGAACTTTCTCCATATTCTTCGTCCTCAGTGATGTAAATGGGCAGATCATCGGGAGTAAAGAAGTGATTTTTCTCACCTACTACATCATCATCATCGTCTGAATCTTGACTCACAAAATTCTACAAAAGAGGAGTTTTAATCTGTTGTTGGGCTGCCGGCTCTTGTGCTCTTTGTTCACGCAGTTTAATTCTGAACTGTGGCTGCTGCTGGCCATGGTAATTTGGATTACGAATCTACATTTTTAGTTTATTAAGGTTCATTCTTTTGAACATTTTTTCCATCTCACGAAGCCAGGGTGGTTCTGATGTAGACTCTTCCTTTATTGTCACTATTTTCTCTGCTTTCAACCGTGCTCTCTTATCATTCAGATTCACCTCAACACTAACAGCAATCTTCTGCATATCTTCTAAGGTAGGCAGATCTCTATCTCGTAGTGAATAAGCCATCTCCGGAACAAAACCATCCGGGAATTTAAGAAGAGTTGACTTTTTAGACGGTCTTAAGTCATCTGGAATTACATTATACACTGTATTGAATCTGATAATATAATCCTGAATAGACTCACTAGAATTACGCTTGATGCTAGTATACTCTGAAGTGATTTGCAATGGATCTTTCTTCATCTCCCACCGATCTAGAAACAGAGTCTAAAGTTCCTGTAATGTGTTGATACTCCTGGCTTGTAAAGCTCTGAACCATTTACGAACCTCTCCTCCAAAATTCTGGGCAAACAATCTCATTGAAACATTTTCTGCATCAATTTCATGCAAGTCCAAAAAGTCTGTCATTCGAACAATATGCTGCTGAGCTGATATACTCTGTGGTGTGCCATCGAATATAGGAATCTTGCTCTGATAATCAGCAGGCATAGGATCCAAATTGGCCGGCAAAGCAAGAGGTGCAAATCTGGCAGCCATGGCTCTTGGTGGATTTGCAATCGGCTTTGGAGATGTTGGGGGAGTAGGTGCAGCTGAGGTGTGAGGTGTATGAGGAGGTGTGTGTGGAGGAGATGCAGTTTTAGGCGTGGAAATAGTGGATGAAGGCGAATTGGCTGCAAACTTTTGATCAGAAATAATAGGTTGCACAGGGATGGTGGGAATGAAAGGTGGTTCAATAGGATTTCTAGAGGTGGATGCCGTAATGGATGATCCAATGGTAGCAAATGCAGTTTCTAGAAATTCAATGATATTTGTAACCTCATTTGTAGTTTGGAGTTGTCTTAAAGTAAAATTCTCAATAGACTTATTAGACTTTTCGATTTCAAGAGCGGCAGCGAAATCAGGATTTGGACCTATAGAATCAAGAGCATTTTCAGACTTGGTTTTAAACAATGACAGTTCAAACTGTTCATCAAAAGCAAGTTCTTCAAGATATTCAAAAATTGCAGGACATGAATGAGATTTAATCATGGGAATCACAGAGCTTTTTTGACGAAGGAGTCTTGGAATCAAATTTGGATTTTCGTAGACAGGAGGTGGATTCGGATTTGGATTAGCTCTGGTATGTCTTCTTGAAGCCAGTGTGCTTTGTCAAAATATCAAAGGAACATAAATAATTCAGCCTATCAACTTCTAGACTCAATCATCCAAAGGTCTAGAACGAACAAGTTTACTGGGGTGATTTTGCAAATCAAGTGCTGCATTCACAAGCTAACCGAAGATCGACTGAAGCAGCGTTTATCTACTTCCGCTTGTGCATCGCAAAAGCATTTCGAAAGCTACCTGGCATGACTTCAGACTCTGTCTAAGACTCATGAAACAAACACATCAACAAGAAAACCATTGAGATTGATTCCCCAGTATGGTCGCCACTATGTTAGCGCTCAAATCTACCTTAGGCTGAAATAAGGTAAAACTCAAGGCTACATCAAACCA
>APFE030801920.1:0-23595 GCA_000404065.3 Pinus taeda
CCCATGCTTCACTTCCAAAACACGAAAGTGACTTACATCTAGTTTAATGGAACTCCAAGCTTCTTCTGGAGTGATATTCTTTAGAACCTTAGTAGGAGTGCGATTTATTATATAATTTGCACAATTAATTGCTTCGGCCCAAAAACTAAGACTGAGTCCTTTAGATTGCAGCATACAGTTAGCCATTTCCTTTAAGGGGCGATTTTTCCTTTCAGCTACACCATTTTGTTGTGGAGTGTATGGAACAGTGTGTTGCATTTGAATTCCATTTTCGGTGCAAAAGTTGATGAATGTGTTTTTAACATATTCTCCACCATTATCAGTTCTTAGCTTAAGAATTTGATGTCCAGATTGTTTTTTCAACAAAGGCTTTGAAGGCCAAAAATGTGTTAAATACTTCGCTCTTGAGTTTTAAGAAGTATACCCAAGTGCGTCTGGAGAAATCATCAATGAAAGTTAAGAAATACTTGCAGCCAGAGAATGAAGCAACAGGAAGTGGACCACATAAATCACTGTGCACAAGCTGTAAAGGGGCTGAGGCGTGCCAAGAGGCACGTTTTTCAAAACTGTCCCGATAATGTTTTCCGAGTACACATCCGGAACAAACACCATCTCTGCAAGATACCATAGGAAGACCTGTCACCATATTTTCTTTACATAGATATGAAGGGAGCGATAGTTTAAGTGACCAAATCGCTCATGCCAAAGTTTGCTCACTTCATCATTACGAGCAACAAATACTGAAGGAAGATTTGATGACCCAAAGTTGTGAAACTTGTACAACCTTGTGGAATCATCAGCAATACCAGTAGCTAGAATCTGTTTAGGATCTCTTAGATCCTTGATTACAACATCATGAGGTGAAAATTCAACAATTTTACCTTCACCTGAATGAGTTATCTGATATACAGATAGAAGGTTGCTGGATAAGGTTGGAACACATAATACATCATTAAACTGACCATTGTCTAGATGAACAGTTCCAGCCCCTAAAACATTAAGAGATATATCATCACCAACATATATATTTTTGGTGTTACAATCATGTAAAGAAGAAAACATGGCTTTGTTTTTGGCCATGTGATAAGAGGCTCCAGAATCAATGAGCCACTCATGAGAATGAGAAGAAGAAGATACATTTAATGCATAACCAGACTGAGATGATTGACAACGACATGCAGAAAGTGCCATTCCTGAAGATGAAGTTGAAGTTGAAGTAGAAGAATGCTCCACATGGATGTTATGTTTCTTCATTGCGGCTTCCAAGGCGTCCATCTTCTTAAAGCATTTAGATTCTAAGTGGCCATCTCGATTACAAAAGTTACAATGTCTATCAGTCTTCTTCCATTTGTTTTTATTGGTCTTATCATTTTGCTGAAATGATCTTTCATTTTGAGACTGAGTTTGCTTAGGACCCTTGTTTGGTTTAGGACCATTCTTTTTAGGATATGACTTCTTAGGATTCTTTAAATTTGGTTGATGCTGGGCGGCTAACGCTTTCTTGGAAGAGTTTCCAAGATTAAGAAGACCAAGGTGTAAGAGTTTTTCTTGTTCTCTTATTAAAGAATCACAAAAAAAGTCAAAGGAAGGGGCCTTGTAGTCTTTTCCTTGACAAATGAAAGCTTCCCTTGTAGAATGAAAGGTGGAAACAAATACAGAGTAGGCTGGTCCCAACTTAGTAAGGATGGAATAAATAAGGTTACTATCTTCTTTCTTAACCTTAACACCTTCCAAGAGATATCTAAGGGTCTTGAATTTGGACAAAAAATCTTCAATGCAAGAAAAATTATTGGGGTCCAATGTAAGCAACTCATTTTCAAGTTGATGGTCTCTAAGTTCATTTGTGACTCCAAAAACTTTAGTAATCTGCTTCATTGCTTCATGAAGAGTATCAAGTTCTGCAATATGGAATCTAAGATCTAGAGAAATGGACATCCCTATCAACCCACGTGCTTGGTCTTGCCTATTTTCCCATTTAGCTACCTTATCTTCATCTTTCGGTTTGGTTTCTTAGCCTGAGGCTATTCTGTAAAGACCTTTACTTCTAAGTAAATCCACAATGTAGGACCACCATTAGAAGTAGTTGGTGCTGTCTAGAATAACTTGGCATGGACTTTCCATTTTAACAAAAACTGAAGCTATAGATGCATAAACTAAGTGTTCCAATGGAAAGATCGCAAAAAATTAGGCTGATTAAAAAAAAATGGCTCTGAAAATGGCTTCCAGATGAAAAAGTTATGGCTTTTTGAAGAAAAGTTGTTGAAGATGCCAACGAAGTGTGGGAATGTGCGGAAATGAATGATAATGTTATATTTAAAAAAAAACCGCCCCTTTTCCAAACTTAATCTAATTAGCTCAAAAAAAATAAATACTTTAACTCAAGGCCTCTATTCTCATAAAGTAGCTTTGGACCAAGTGAGCTAGATTAAAAGGTTAGTAATTTTTGGAAAAGAGGAAGGTTTTTTTTTTTGTTTTTTGTTTTTTGTTTTAGTCATTGAAGCTTTGGGTTGCATGCTTACCTGAGAAAGCTCTTTTTTTCCCTACAAAATAAAAAACACAAAACCCAACATGGACATACACAAAAAAACAAACCTTACGGCTTGAAGTTAGCTTTAGCCGGAAACTAAATATTTTCCTCAATGTTTCTGATTTTCCGAGATCACACTAACACGCAGCGGAAAAAAGCATACGCATGAGAAAAATCATTCCTTTCTGTTTCTCATTTTCCTAGATCGCACAGAGTCACGGGGCAAAGAGCATACACATAAATGAAAGGTATAGATCCAGTAATAAAAAAAACAAAGCGCTAAATAAAATGAAATAAACAAAGAGAAAATAACTAAAAACTGCAAATAAACATTGGATACCTCCAAATCTTAAAAATGACGTAGCTAGGGCTACTGGAAACCTTTTCGTGTCAAACAAAAGGGGTTCCTCACTGGAATATATTCTCCTAACACAATAGAGTAGTCCTCTTGGCCCAAAAGCAGTCAATAACAACAGATCTAGGAAACGACAATCGGATGCAGTTCTACCGGCTTCAGATTTGGATCACCAATGGATGCTGCCCTCAAATAGCTCTGATATCATGTAGGAATTTACAGGGTAAGTTTCTCAGAAAAAACACCAAAGGACACCACTCACAAACATATCACAGATCAATACACTAGTATTGTTGACGTGGTTAAAACCATCAAAGAGGGAAACAGTCCACGGCCTGAGCCAACGCAGCCACTTTAGGAAATTTATTAATAAAAGAATGAAAATTTACATAATCTTCTCTCATGGACAATTACCCTACAAATGACCCTCCATGCTCTTTAAATAGAGAGCACGAACCAATTGGGTGTTAAGCCATGGATCAAGTGTCGATAATACTAAGGAGAGAATGAACTGTTAGATCACTACATATCGTGACCGTTGAATTGTAAGTTACAAAAGTACAGAGTAAAGAAACACACTTTACCTAACTCTACACTAGACCAAGTTATACTTAACTATTTCCTGTGTCGAAATATCCTAACAATTGTTATTTCTTCTCCTCCTCAGACCAATGAATTTATTCTTGATTCTGAATTGAATAAAGCATGGAATGAGTACAACATGAATTTAAAATCCAAGAGTATGACCCAGAATCCAGTTTCTACTTCTTCACAACAAACATATATTCAAGGGAGTACTAGGAGTGGTGAACAAAAGAACAAATCAGATAAAATTGTTGTAATATCTTTTATTCCAAATAAGAAGGATGTTGAGGTTATTCTTGCTTTTCCCACCTCTAAAGTGATCCTAAATGTAGAAGAGATTCCTCCTCTAAACAATTTTTATAAACCTCAGCATATAGATGTGGTAAAAAAGGGAATGAAAAAGAGAATTTTGGATAAGTTTCAGTCATTGATTTCTAATAAGGCCTCTTTCTGTGAAGCCTTATGGAGAGGATCTATTGCAACCCTGACAGATGAGTTGGGGAAATTAACTTAGTTCACCGGTGCCTATGCATCAACTGCCATTGATAAAGCCACAAAAGTCCATGAAATTCTGAAGAATAAAGAAGAAAGGATTTCCTTTCTTGAGTAGACTCGTGAGGTTGAGAAACAACAAATTAATGAGCAATGGTAGATCCAAATGACAAAGTTGTAGCAAAAATTTGATTCACTTAAGGTACAATATGATAAAGAATTGGAAATTAGGGATGATCAAGTCAAGGAAATGCAGAAGAGGATTGAATAGTTGCATGTCATTCCTTAACTAACATAATTTAAAATAGAAGACAAATAATTGAATGTTCTTTTTTAGCATCAAAAAAAGGTCTTATGTAATAAACTGGTGATAATTCAAGATCAGTGTAAAGCTACAGATTGCCTTGTGGATCAATTGTATGATATGACAAATTTCTTTGAAGAAATGAATGAAAATCTCACAGAGTTCCTCAATTAGCAGGAAAGTAAAGAGGGTAGATCTTCTAATCTACCAAAGATTGATGAGGCACAAAAAATAATTATTTTCAGAGAATGGGAGATCTAAATGAAGCAGGCTAAAGCAGCCATTAACGGGGTCTGAAATCTTGCCAGTGTAATTGTTAAGTCGATCAATGATAATTTGTTGTAGTCTAATCTCCATCCAAATTTCCCTGACGGTACTTTTCCAAATGCCAAGGTATTGTAAAAAACGTGGTAGGAACAATGTAAGAAGATCTCTGAAATGATCGATCAATTGTCCAAAGTTAGTCTTGAACATCACTGATAGTTTCTAGTGAAGCCTCACAGCCAATGGTTGGTCCTCTGATGCCTTTAAAACGTCACCATGCAGATGTTTCCATCCTTGAAAAATGTTATTTTTACAGGTCAAATGAGAATCAAGCCCAAACATCCATCGAAGCTTAACAATTTGATAGATATCTACAAATTGCAACAACAAACTATTGGAAAATCTTCTTCCTAAGCTTGGAAAGTTGTTGCAATTATTTCTTAATTTGTCTATTGTTGTTTTTGTTGAAGAGTTGTTAAGATAGCTTATTTTTATCTTTTGTATTTAAATCTTTAAATTCCCTCTCCAAGATGGAGAAGGGGTTCTAAATTTTTGTAAGAACAGACTTAAATTGCATTATTATATTTAATTTTTTCTTAATATTAAGTTGAACCACTTGCATTTCTATGATGAGTAGAGCTACAATATATCGAGCACTACTATCTTATTTATTTGTGTATTTGATTTGAATGGAATTGATATATGTTATTGTTCACATGTATGTGTGAAAATCAATGGTCACAATTGATATTCTTGATTGAATTTTTCTTTATATTGTGAGGAGTGAGATCTCAAACATATGTGATGTTATAACAAATTAATTTAATTAACTATTTAATTAAATTAATTTTCTTTAATTGTGTTTATGTCATGATTGCATAATGATCTATATTATTGTGTTAATTGTGAAATCCTTGAAGCACATATGTTATTAGCTTACTCAGGTATAATAAGTAGTTTATAATAGTTCTTATTTCAATTATCATTACATATTAGAATACATTATCACCTTCTATCTCATTCCATATAATTTTGTTTAAGGGAAAATGGTCCCACAATTTCAGTCGAAGCCATCATTCCAAACGGAAAAGGGTCTGATTTAAGATCCCAACCGGGTGTTTTTCCCTTAATGTTGATGAAGTCATTTAGGACCATCAACACCTTCCTACAAATTTTGAGGAGATAATCGCATAATACAAAGCTTAGCATCAATATGTAACCACATAACTAGAATTTGAAGTTGTCGAGCTAGAGTTTCCTCAAACTCAAGCTTAATGTGTCTAGTTTGTCTTATTAGGCTCTACGCATTTTTGTCCTATATGGGTTTTTATCTTATTGTATTTGAAAATAAATATGTAAGTGGAAGTCCAAAGGTCAAATGTAGAATTTGCAAGAAATTTTCTACTGCTAATGAAATCGAGCTGAAATCAAGAGACACAAATTTCTTCTACTATTTCGCGGAAAGGAAAACACATAATAGAAACACATGCAATAACATGCAACCATAAAAACACAAGGAAAATAATGATTTTACAAGGGGAACCCACTTGGGAAAACCCCTCCACTGCTTTGCATTAATTCAGATGAGAAAGAGAAATAATTACAATGTCGTGCTTCAACTTTGAAGCACACCTTGCACTGTAAACTTGTTCTCCTGCTTCCTAACCTACTATGGCCAACACTTAGCCAATTCAAGCCTCAACCAACCTCCTAATTCCTTGCGTAATCCTAGAGGAATTAAGCTCCTAAAAATTAGGTAAATTCCCTCTTTCCTTGCGCAAATCCAAGGGGAATTGATCACCTTCTCAGTGCAAAAAAACTGTACACTCAACATTATACAATTATAAATACAAATGTGCCTTTTCCATCCACTCATCTAGGCAATTCAAATTCCATGCATTACTGGGTCTACTTTTAGTTGTTTGACTAGTTAACTGAGAGATCAACGCGTTAACAATAGCCATAACTACTCAACTGGCCTTTAAATGACTCAACTAATGACTAGAGCTAAGTTAATTGAGTTCAAATAACAATAAATCAACTAGAGTGCTAGATCTTAACAATCAACTCATGCACAACTATACTTCTAGTCTACAAACTCAAATGTATTGACTTAACTAGTAGAAAAGGCCATATCACTCTAGCTAAGTGCAATCCAAGTCATCCTACTAATGTGGAAAATTGAATTTTCTCCATTTGACTAAGGCACTAGTCAAATGAATCCTTTTCTTGTTATAATTTTAACACTCCCTCTTAGCAAGAAAATATTTCTACACAACCCCAATCCCGCTCATGTAGGAATGTATTGTAACACAATTCCCTCTCACTGCAACAACTACAACTGAGAAGCATCCAAATTACTAAATCAACTATGTCTATGAGTTGCAACTGTCTCCAAAGTCTCTGACTGCTACTAGCCTACAATTGTCATTTAATATTTGACTCCATCAACTAACACTGATCCTCCTACTACTGAATACTGTGGGCCCCTATAGCAATGGTAATGATCCATGAGAAGAGTATACTGCAACTGCTACTCCTCTCTTATGGACCATGCCTAAATCTTTGCAACTTTGGGACTAAGGCTCTACATCGCCCCCCCTCACTTCTGGAGGTATGGTTACATGCATGGCGAAATCTACCTTTAGCTTGTAGAGATTTTTCACTTTAACTCCAATTTGTTTCACTTGTCTAGTAGCAACATGCTTCAGAAATTCTTTGCCCTTACTAAACACAACATCATAACCTATGTCCTTTAACACAACTACAAAAACCAAATTTTTCTTCAGCCTAGACATATAGATTACATTTTTCAGGTGAAGATGGGAGCATGACTCCCTCTTAAAGGTGACAATACCAATTCCTTTGGTACTATACCTCCCATCATCTCCAAATTCTATATGTAATTTGAGATCCTTCTCCTCTAGGCTTCTGAAGAATCCCTTATTTCTAGTCATCTGACATGAGGCACCATAATCTAAGTACCACTCACTCCCTCTTATTATGGTTTCCATGCAAGAAAAGAAGGTGAAATCTGACTCGAATTGAGATGCCAGAGCATCTCCTATTGCTCTTTCTATAGGCTCCTTACTGGATTTCTTGTGCAGACACTTGGTTGCATAATGTTTGTTTTCATGGCAGTGAAAACATTTTATTTTACTGAGGTCCTTCTTCTTGCCATTATTCTAGCTAATTTTGCCTCACCTTGGGGCTTCTTTCCTTAGCTAATTGACTAGTTAACTGAGAGATCAATGAGTTAACAATAGCCATAACTACTCAACTGACCTTCAATTAACTCAACTAATGGCTAGAGCTTAGTTAACTAAGTTCAACTAACAATAACTCAACTAGATTGTTAGATCTTAGCAATAAACTCATGCACAACTCTTTAGCCTACAAACTCGAATTCATTGACTTAGCTAGTAGACAAGGCCATGCCACTCTAACTAACTACAATCCAAGTCATCCTGTTGATGTGGAAAATTGAATTTTCTCCATTTGACTAAGGCACTAGTCAAATGAAGCTTTTTCTGGCTACAATTCCAACATTAAATGTGGAATATGACAAGTTATTAATTAGAATAAAGACAAAAGAATTCCAAGGGTCATGAGGGAAGATAAAAGGTCACAAAGAGAGATGAAGGGTCATCTCATTTGTTATAAATAAACCCTCACAACTCAAGCAAAGCACTTGGAACCAGACATTTAGAGCCTTGGCTTCTCTAGTCTAGCATAGGAGGAATATCATTCTTTGGAGAAGCAAGTGTTGGCTTCATGTTCCACTACTGGGGCTAGTGTCTTATTAATGTAATTGTATGCTTGGAACTTTCACTTTATAATAAGAAGTTGTCAGAGGTGGCACACCTTCATGCATATGTCGTGGATGTAGTAAGACTATTCTTTATATATTTGCGATGTATGTTGTTTCATTTACATTAATGCTAATGAACTAATTCGTTTTCTTTAGTATGTATCTTGTTGAATGCGTGTTGTTTATGTTATCACAATCGTTGTTATCTTGTGAACTATTTTGCAGGTTAACTAACGATTCTTTTGTACTACTCGTGTATCTCTTCTAAGATAGTACTATTACTTTCTTCTAAGGGGCTCACTTTTTCCCTTTGATGTGATGGAACCTTTCATGCATTACATTTGATACTTTACAAAGTTCATACACTTGATATCACCAAAGTGACGAATATATCATCTTATATGTTTATTGTAGCCTAGGCATGTCTTTGAGACCACCAATTTGGCAAACTGATTGTATTCCAGTTGGGGATCCTACTCCAAATAATGTGGGGTCTAATTGGGACTTCACATTTAGGAGACCCCCTATGCCTATTGTTGGCTTCCACCACCGTCAACAATATATTCATATTATAGGACCAAAAAGTGACTCTATATATACCTTTAACAACTTGGGCACAACCATTAACATAAAGCATTCACACACAAATTATTCCATATGAACACAAATGGACGAGATGGTTTTTCCTTTCAATGGCTCTAGCAAATAGTCACAACATCTCTTCACAAGGTTGTGGCTTTGTTTCCCAGAAGAAATACGCGGCATTTTCTCAATCGTGGTTTGAATAGTAAAGACGATTCCTTTCTATTGGTAGCACATTGCTCTTTCTCCTTTCACTGAACTTAGTGGCTTCAAATCTTGTAAGTGGCTCACATGGTGGCTCCTTCTTTCCCACCTCACACGCTTGGACAACAATGAATCTCTTTAATCACATCATGCCATGCTTTGTCTTAGTAGTAGTTTTGTGGCTTTATCACTCATGCAATGGTTCCCTGTATTCATTGTGGCTCTTTCATCAATACACCCAATAATGTCACTACTTGACAACCTCTCATGCCTTCTCACCTTCAACTCTAATACCAAATGTTGGAATTTATATGCAACATCAAAATACAATCAAACACATATTAAATAAGGGATACTAAGAGTTTATATAGAAGAAACCCTTAAAGGAAAATTTCTATTTAATCAGACCATTTTTGTGTGTTTCTATTTTACAATTAGGTCCCTTTAAATAAGAGTAGGTGATCATAACAACTATATCATAATTAATATTTATTTCAATTATATGCACAACTATTTCTAATAATATCTCCTTAAAACTCTCCCTTGATTCTACAAAATCTTCACCCCTAACTTTTCTCTTCATCTATAATTCATAGGTAGACTTTCATGTGCAATCTACATCATTAACATATTACAATGTTCTCACAATATATCATAGGTAGGAGTTAATCCTTTAGTTTCATTACTCAGATGATGGTGAAACTCTAATAACGCTGGATGTTTTTGCAAAATCATTTAAACATGTCATTAAAAAAAAACAATTTGCTACAAGATTAACAAACTCTTACTCAATATTGACATTGTCTAAGCTTTCAATTGATTATTTATTGTCTAATATTATAAGAAGCTTTCAATTGATTATCTATTGTCTCATATTATAATAAGCTTTCAATTGATTGTTATTTAACAAGTCTATTATTGCAATAAGCTTTCATCTAATTATCATTTAATAATATAAAATATTAATTTTTCTATTAATCCAAAATCAAATCAGATTTTTGATAATGTAGATAAATCCTTTAAAAATATCATTTCTTTCCTATAGAAAAACAAGTCAAATCATGATAAAACTCTACTCATAAAATCACTTTCATTATGAGATTGATATAATTCCACTCCATCCTTAGTGCATCATTTAGACATGTTACACTCGCTCTACTAATAAAGATAAAAACTTTACTCATAAAATCACTTTCATTATGAAATTGATATAATTCCACTCTATCCTTGGTACATCATTTGGACATGTTGCACTCACGCTACATAAAAACTCTGCTCATAAAAATCACTTTCATTCTGAAATTGATATAATCCCACTCCATCCTTGTGCATCATTTGAACACGTTGCCTGCTAAGGGAGGCTCTATGTTCATATAATCCCACTCAACCCTTGGTGCATCATTAGAACATGTTGCCTACTAAGGGAGGCTCCATTTGAAAATGGTGTAGTCTATGAAAGGCTTCACAAGTGCCACATGAAGCACCGTGATGACCACTTCACTTGTTCTTTTTAATATGTGGCCACCATGACGACGAGGGAGACATAAACGACTTTGGGGCCTTATTTACAACCTGATTTTCATACAAATAACCGGCTACCTCTGACTTAGGTGAATATCTTGACCGTGATAGGTATAGGTAGACCATGAGAAGCTTCATGGGATTTGAAAGGGGAAAGTGCAAGCATCTCAAAAATTGTCTTTCCTTGTGTTTTTTTTGACTTGTTCGAAACGGAAATCGAAATCTCTAGGAAAGTTACACAATCCCTCTTTTTTTCCTTGGAGACTTTCAGAATATTTTGCGGCCCCCCAAACCAACGGAAATTGTTTGTAAAATCTAAAAGTAATCCGACCGGGGAATAGAAGGGAGACTGCCCTGCCCGGACCCGAGGGTTGGCGGGCAGCTTTAAGCGGCTTAGGAGAGGCAAAGGGCGCCAAGAGTTAAGCCTTGCGTGTGATCGAGTCGGCGAATCAAACATGCGTCAAAGCGTGCGTATGATTGCCCGGCGGGGAAGAGAAATTGAGGGCGACCGGGTGAACAGTGTAGAAACACGAAGGTCTGACGTGTATTTTCGGGAACGGCGCCGGAGGAGGAAGGAGGAGCGCCGCCGGTGGCCAGGCTGGACGAAGTCGTGGCGGCAGCGTGAGGATCCTCGCTGGCCGACGGTGCAGAATCCGTAGTTGCATGTATGTGCTGTGAATAGTGGCCGGAAATTGTCTCTTCCCCACTGCCCTCTCGGACGGAAGCCCAGAAAAGGCCAGAATTGGCAGGGCCAGGGAAGAGGAGATGACCCCACGTGGCCCAGCCGTCGATGCTACGCCCCTCTCCACCGCTACCCCACCACCGCCCGGCCCAACTAGAAACCGGATCCGCTCTCTCAGCAACTATAAATCACGTTGCCCACCCGACCAAATCTCATTCGTCCAATTGAATGAAATTGTTGAATTCAACTCACGATACAACTGGTTGTTAGCCATCCCTCTTCCCATTCTGGTTTGTCTGTTGTGTTTTGTTTTGTTTTCCCTCTCAGACAGTCGCCATAGTTCTTGCTACTCAGAGATTCCAGCCTGTTTGGCTTCCCTCAGACAGACATACGGTCGTTTTTGTATCTAATTCTTCGTTGAATTGACCATCCGCTCTGAACCATCGACGTCTCTGCAAAATCCCGAATAATTCTTCGTGTAATCGCTCCATAGTCGGCTCTCTGCATGACACAATCTCTGGTAAGCGCGGCGAATTTTAAATGTGCACACGGTATTCTGTTATTTTTCTGTTCTCTCATCTTCTCGCAGCATTGAATTGATAAAAAAGAAGATTTCATTTCTGTTTTTCTGTTTGGTGTCATGGGTTTATCAAATCCATGTCGTCTAACGCGTCGTTGCGAGCATTACAAGGCCAGACGTGGGGTGGGGTTGGGTTGGGGGATCGATTCGCGCTGTGTGCATGCTTGTCGTGTAAGCCATTATTAATATTATAAAAGAAAATGTCCGTGTGGGTTCCGAATCTGTTAAGCATTTAAGACTACGAGGAGAGGTGAAATGTCTTGATGCCTGTTTGGCTTAGAATAGAGATTGCCCTTCCCGACTCCTCGTCGTTGTTTATCATATGTTATAATTGAAGTACCAGGTTTAATGATCGAATCTGGCCGCCATAGAGATCTGTGACGAATCCCGTGGGCTTCTGCCTATTTCTGCTCTCTTTAGGGCGGATAAAGCTATATAAATGTGTGTATATTTAGCGGCAGTTAGCGGTATTTTCGTCAAGGAAGGTGCCTTGAGATATCGTCGCATTTGTCGGTGTGGGTATTTGAGTGTCAATGTCTTTCGTGCCATTATAGTTGGTTGAATGCTGTTTTCGCCCAAAGATTTGCCTTGCAATTGCAATAAGGGAACTAGCGAAGAGTGCATATAAACGAGATTGGTATCTTGCTGCTTCATTAATCTTCATTACATCGGTTGCCTCCATTGAAGCTGGCTCGCCTCGGATGCTTTTCGCCTGCAATTCACAAGGTGCATTAACTTTAAGTTATTGGATACCAATCCCCTCAAATTCTGCAGTCAATTTGATCTCATTGCGGGGATTCTCGTGTCTGTTATTCTGGTTTGTCTTGGTTTGTGGATAAAAGAACGTAGGATGAGGATCCATTAGATCGTTTTATCTCTTGTCATTGCATGATGGGTTCAGGGTTATACCGTGTTATTAGCCGTTCTAATCGGCATCTTTCATTGTTTTCTATGGCCCCAATTTGCATTTCCTTTGGTTATTGGCTAGTAATAGGCAATTGGCATTGAGTTGACCGGGGAATATGCTATTTGGGTTCGGAATATATGGATCTATAAACTTACACATTCAAACTGTTTTATGAATTTATAGCATGTAGATCTGGCAGATTAAGTAAAAAGCGTCGAGTCATTTTTAGGGCCGTGGAAGGCATTTTTGTAAATTGAAAAGCACAAATAAATCAATTGGGCTTCTTAAATCTTCATTTGGTGGATGTGGGTCGTAGATTTCAATTGTACTTCTTGGGGGAAAGAAAAAGAGGCGGTGGATTTAGCCAATATTGGTAGGATATCTGTTTCTGCGTTGCCATTTACGCAGTTTGTCTCCGTTTTTGTATATTGTATGGTGGTATTAACAGTTGATAGGTATATTGTAGTGTCCCTACCCTTTCTGTTAAAATTTAGGGCACGGTCTTAAAAGTCGTAGTGAATGGACAGCATAGATTTAATGTGCTCATGGTGAAGCAGTGGGAGAGACTCTTCGCGGTTTAAGCCATTCCAGCTCGATCCTTTCCCTAGATTGCATGGTTGGACTGTTCCTCTAATTTTGGGGATCTACAAATGAGGTTTTGACAGAATTTTTTTAGAGAAGTGCCTGTCTTCTTCCTTTGTTTTCTTATTGTAAGATGGGAGTGATTGATTTGGTTACTATTGGTGAGTCATTAGCTGCAGAGGTTTTGATTTTGATTTTAAGCTGACAAAACACAGGTCTTCTTTGAATTTCTGATCATCGTGGTATCAGTCTAGTGGCCCTGGACATCCTCCAAATCATCCTCCCCAAAAGGATCTAACATAGTCACTTGAAAGCCCTCTTGGATGGCGTGAAATCACTAAGAAAATTTATGCGGATTCCGTCAATGAAAACTCCAATTTTAGGGATAGGTTAACCGTTAAAAGGCCTTATGTTAATCGAGACCTGACCAGGAGACCCATTTGCCTTTCTCTTTCTAATTACTGTCTTGGCACTACATTTGAGCATTGCTAATCAGTTTCATATGCATAGGGTGTATGGCCAAGTTCTTATCCTCCAAAAACCTTTAATCCTGTTTACAGTTCTGTTTATCATTCTGTTCATGTTTATTGCTCCGTTCCTCGTTTCCTGTTTCTGGTCACACATGGTTAAAACTAAAAAGACCCTGTTGTTTCGAGGACAGCTTCTTTGTGCTTGGGATGGTTAAAGCACCGCAACCTTGGCTGTTGAAGATTTGGGTATTTTGGACAAATAGGGATCTCAAGGGGTGCATTCTGTAGCAAATTGGCACGACTGTCCAAGTTGTTAAAACAAATCTTTAATAGATATTAAAGTTTATTCTGCTTTCTTAGTTCTTGGCATTTTAAGAAGCAAGAATGATTTGTTGATTCTAGGTCAACTGCTACTGGAGCCATTCTTCCTTGATAGTAAAGTGTGTGGTATTGTCATGGATGTATCGTTTAATTCTGGTATTATTGTTCTTAATTGCTTTCTTTGCTTGGAAATAAAGCCTTGACCCTCAAATTTCTGTGTTTGTGTTTCTATAGGTCTGTGCCTACAGCAAAGCTTTAGCTGACAATCTAAGTCCTTGTGGTTGATTTGAGTCCCATTTTAGCCCATCTTAGAGATGTTCAGGTACAAGCCTTGTGGAAATACAACTTCACCAGTTACTTATGCACTAGTATCGTAATTGCATGTTTGAGTTACGTAAGGGTTTCATTGTGTTCGATTGTTTTTGTAGGGTTTCATTGTGTTCGATTGTTTTCGTAAGCGGTGGATTGACACTCACACACATACATTTTCTGGTGTTTATGCATGTCTTATTACATGGCAAACTTAAATGCTGCAATCCTAGCTGTGGAACTGAGGTCTACCTTAAGACTTGTTATTTGTGAAGTAGCTAATGTGGTTCATGTTTCTTTACCAGGAGAGCAAAACTTGATGGGTTGCATTGACAACAGCAAAGTTCAGAAGACATTGAAGAAGTGGTTTTTCATAGATAAAAGGGTTGGGTGAATACCTGTGCTTCTGAATTCACTGGGTGAAGATTATACATTGAATCAAGGATACTTGCTTAGTTTACAAGTTCTTTACAGGGAAGACTTTTCATTGAATTAAGATAAATCCTTTTCATAGTCATTTTGGTGGTATGGCATACGGATTAGAGCAAAATGCTGTTCTTACTGATGCTCCCGCAGTAGTCCCAAATTTACCCTTGCCTACAAATTCATCATCATCCCTGTATTCTCCAAGTTCAACTTCTGGTAGCTCAGTACCTACAGCTCAACGAAAGATGCTTTCAAGATCTATTAGTGCTGTTCTTACTGATTCTTCTACAAGAGTTCCAAATTCATCCGTGTTTTCATATTCATCAATAACACCATATTCTCCAAGTTCAACATCTGGTAGCTCAGCATCGACAGCTCAAAAAAAGGTGCTTTCAAGATCAATCAGTGCTGTTCTTACTGATTCTTCCACGGTTGTTCTTACTGATCCTCCCATGCCAGTTCCAGTTCCACCCTTGCTTTCATTTTCATTATCATCAAGGTATTCTCCAAGGTCAGCATCTGGTAGCCCAGTATCTAGAGCTCAAAGAATGGTTCTTCCAAACAGGATCGATGTTGAGAATCGTGTTAGCCTTATCAATGCAATGAGAGCGTCATCTCCTACTCATGCCCGTCAGGAAGCAGCCTATCGTGCCTGGACTGTAAGTTCATAGATTCTTTACAAGATGTCTGGTGGCTAGAAATTTCCCAAATTTTAGTGACCAAATTTCCAATTTGAGTGACCCGAATTTCGCTATGCTATTTTGATTCAGGGTAAGCATCCTTCAGCATTGACCATGTTTGAGATGATGATGGATGCCTCAAAAGGCAAGCAAATTGTAGTGTTCTTGGATTATGATGGCACTCTTTCACCTATTGTAAATGATCCTGATCGTGCTTACATGTCGAAACAGGTAATCGAGGCTTTGTCAAGTTCACTTCTTTGAAAACAATTTTTTTCTTCTTGATGTTGGTTTGCTCCATTTTCTAACCAAATTTCATTCTGTCTTGATGCTATCCATAGATGCGTGCAACGGTTAGAAAAGTAGCAAGATATTTTCCTACTGCTATCATTACTGGAAGGTGCACAGCTAAGGTGCTCAACTTACATATTTCAAACTTTTGTGCTTTTCATTTCATCTTGATCTTGGTTGCTTGGTTTAGTCATACGTAGATGTATGTGTCTTCTACAATATATTATGTACAGTAAGTCTAGTTCTCTGAAACTTGCAACATACTGTGAATGTAGAAGTATTTGTAGAGCAGGACTTCTAACTGGTGCAATGGCTTACTGTACTGTTCAATATTTTTTGCAGGTATATGAGTTTGTAAAGTTAGCCGAACTGTATTATGCTGGTAGCCATGGCATGGACATTATGGGACCAGCCAAAAGTTCAAAGGGCTCTAAGGCGAACTGTTCCAGGACAACAGACAAAAAAGTAAGTGGAACATGATATGAGATTCTGAAATGGTTGTCTAAAGCCTTGCCTATGTTCCAGAGGAATTTTATCACTGCTCAGAACATGTTAATTTATTACAGTGGTTTGATTTTTGGGGATTTTTTTACCTTTGACCATCAAGGATGGGCAAAAGTTAGAGAATGGTTGTCACAAAATGATTTTAGTTTCTTTTAAACTGCAATTTCCACAAAACTAGATATAATCTACCTCAGTTCAATAAAATTAAAATCTAATTTACATCTTATCAAGAAGTGTAAAAGTTAGACCTTTTATAGATGTTTTTGGTGATTTTTTATTCACTTTCAAATTTCAACTGTTATTGTTTGTCTCTCAGGGTGGTGTTGTTCTCTACCAGCCTGCTAGTGAGTTCTTACCAATGATAGACAAGGTATGAACTAATTTTGTTTTAAGCTGCTTTATATTCATTAGATAGAGGCAAAATGGAATGAACTGTGTGTTAGTTTGAGTCAAAAGAGTGATTAAACCCACCGTGCTCCAAGTTTCTCAAAGCTATCTGTGGAAAGGGCTTGAGATTGTTTCAAAGTTAATCGGAAGCCCAACCAATATCAGATGCATGAAATACATAGTAGACTGAGGTTGCCAGTAATGTGGGAGCTTAAACAGACGTGTTCAACAGTATTTAGGTTCTGTAGTGGAACTTTTGCCAGCATTATTGTTGGCTACTATTTATTGGTTTGCTTCTTTTGTGAATTTTTTATTAGGCAAGGGATTAAGGAAGTGTAAAGCTACAGCTTCATCTCGGTATACCTTTTGTGCAGGTTTTTGCATTGCTGGTTGAAAAGACAAAGAATATCAGTGGAGTCATAGTTGAAAATCACAAATTTTGTGCTTCTGTGCATTATCGACGTGTTGAAGAGAAGGTGAGTTATGTATTGGCATGTAGGGGGGAGGGGAAGTAGACGGAAGTCTGCTTCATGCTGTTCTTGTAATATAATATCTTAAAAGCCTTCGTTTCATTTTAGCTGTAATTAGTGAAATAATTTCATTGATAAATATATTTGGTTGGCAGATCTGAATTCATAGGTTCCTGACCCTTCAGAGTTTCAAGCTTGTGTGCTTTGCCCTTGTCTAGATCCATTTCAAGTCTCTGTTCAATACCCTGTCTAAATTTCCCGTGGCATTTCAGGTCTAATTATGTTGGAACCAAAGTCCAACCAGGGAGGGGAATTCATCCCCATAGAATACTTAATAAGCAATATTGTCTAATTAATATTAAACGTCATTTGAATACTTACCTTTTACTCATTCGTTTTGGGGCAGAGTTGGGCTGCACTTGCAGAGCAAGTAGCAAGTGTAGTTAAAGAGTATCCTCAATTGCGACTGACACAAGGAAGGAAGGTGAGTCCTTCAGATGTTTCTATATTTTAGTTTACATTATATCACCCTTAGTGACTTAAAATCTGTCATAGAGTTTGAAGACTTACTGAGGATATTGCCTTTATGTAGGTCTTAGAGATTCGTCCTATAATTAAATGGGACAAAGGAAAAGCCCTTGAATATTTATTAGTGTCACTTGGTGAGTTTTTATTACATTCATTTGCATTTAATTTATCTTTTTAAGTTTATTTTCTTAAATAAAAACCTGTAGCCATCTTTTATTAAAAAGAAACCTATATCCATCTATTTCTTCTCTAACAGTACTGAATGATTGCAGGATTGGCAAATCGGAATGATGTACTACCATTGTATATAGGAGATGATCGTTCAGATGAAGATGCATTTAAGGTTGGCAATCTGTACCTGGAATTATAAGCTCAAAGCCTATGCTCTGATCTTGTTATGTGTCATGCTATATTTCTAAGTTGCATCTTGATCATTTTCAAAGGGGTTCATTCATGTAGTTATCACTGTCCTAACGAGTCTCTTTAATATATCAGGTACTGCGGGACAGAGGTCAAGGTTATGGGATTCTTGTGTCCACTGCCCCCCAAGAAACAAATGCAGCATATTCACTTAAAGAACCGGCTGAGGTTTGTAAAAAGTAATTTGTGAAGAAGACGGAATGTAATTTTGGCTGTGTATGCTGTTTGGTTTACTAAATGTCAGCCTAGCAATGGATATAGAACGTTTTCTACAATTAATATCTTCTCTCTTCCAGGTTATGAATTTTTTGAATCGCCTCGTGAATTGGAAGCGGGATTCCAAAAAGCGTCCATTGTCTAAAGTGTAAATGGGCATTCGGGATTTGGTATATGGTGATGCCCAGGTTTTGGAATTTGATAATGTGCATAGCAATGCCAGTAATGAAGGGTGGTTTTAAATCCTTTTGACTGATCACCATATCTATATGTAATACACCATCATTTTGTATTTCAAGGAAAAGTTTTTGGAGATATCTGCCTAGTTGTCTTTGTAATTGAGCAATGCTCAAGTTGCATGGACATGATAAGTTACGGTGATTTTTATGTCACCAGTTTGTATTCTGTGATAGGAAAGTCATAATGTTAAGAAAAAGGGGAAAAATGAAAAAAAATTGGCATCCCCATTTGCTATAGCAATGGCAATGGCTATGCTTACTTTTGTCTCGGAAATATTCAATATTTTGGAAGTAATCTTAACAAAGATTGCTTTAACAATGAACATTCTTCCAGAACCTCAATGCATTTATTATCATGGTTCACTGTACACAATAAAGCGAATTTCATTCCTATTTTAAATTTTTTGACATGGAAAGCAAAATTTCAACGGTGATATTTGAGGCCAAATTTTAAGAACCCTACTCGCGCAGAATTGAGGGCATTGCAATCAAAGTCAGCTATGTTTGTGTAAGCACTACCTCCAACATGCAGCTAACACTAAGATCACCAATTTAACTCTCATAAGGAAGACAAAGTTGATTTCATTGGAATACATAATGGACAGTCAGGAGTATGTAGTAACGTTCCATGTTATTTTTACTGTGTATTGAATTGTCTCCTTGTGGGAATATTTTCGCATCATATGAAAATAACCATTCATTCAATTTTAGCTTGACACACCCTTGGGAGAAATCGTCAAACATCAGAGAATCCGGGATATTTTGCTAGTTGGATTTCCATAGCAAAAACTTCTACATGCAGCATTAACTGTATCCTATCTATGCTACAGAATCTGATTCTCTGAGGGCCATTAAATCCTTTTGCTGCCATTCATTGTGACCAGCAGCCCTATTGTCCTTCTACATATGCATAGATCAAATAACATAGATTAAAAATTGAGATGCATCACCTGCATTTCTAGACCAGACGTACCAGTCTATCAGCAGCTTGCCTTATAACTACGAAGAAAGAATTTTCAATTAACACACAGAACCAGACTTCGTTTTCTGGATGGGTACAAATACGGCATTCATGTTCTGCTCCCTGAGATCCTTGCGCTAATCCTATTATTCTGCTGAACTTAGTTGCATTTGTTCCCGCTCAAGCTTTTGTCCAGCTTGTCTCCCAATTCAGGTTTCAATTATCCCTCTGGTAGTCTCAACCGTTTTCCTTATGTTGTCAACTTTATTACCCATTCTCAACATATGAGCTGTGGCACTCAAAAGCATACAACACTTTTGATGCGTAACAGCCCCTGTTCTGACCTAGAGTTTAATTTGCAATTCAGGTCAACGCTTTAACATTTTTTAACCTGCGCTTCCCTCAATTCCTTCCTCTCATTGCATTTGATGCTTCCCCACTGTTCGATCCACATTCATCAGGGCCTTTATATTTTACGACTCCCTCATAACTTCGCCAGGTCTGGTATCTTCTCCCCCATATTTGCAGACAACGACAATAACATACTGAGGTTTCTGGCCGTCCTAGTAACATTTAATTTGTTGAGTCTTTCAGTACAGAGCTACTGGTCTGTTGCTTATTTTTGAACCTTGCTTTGCATAAAGAATTATCGCCACCTTATAGCCATCCGAAGATTTATGTTATTACAACGAAAGAGTAAGAGCATTCTGGCACATAGCTGCGAACTGAAACCCACAGAGGTTATGGCATCGCCATTAAGGTTGTAGATCCTTTTTCTGTTTTCTGAAGATCTAAGTTTTATTCATTTGTCCTAGACCACAGAAGAAATCGTTGATTTGATTTTAAACCTTGCCGTTTAAATGAAAAATATCTTTCCACTTCACCAAGACGCTGAAAGTGAACCAGGGTGCATGCGCGGATCAGTTGTCAAAAATTAAGAGCGGAGACACTTATTATTGGGTGTGGGTGCTATAGACTTAGTATTGGGTGTTGGTGTGTTATTTAAAGAAAATTATGCCATTTGATTTTCCGGTGGTTTTCTTGGTGGTTTGTTAAGAGCTAATTTTTTACTTTTGCTAAATACCTTGGATTGGTGAAGGATTTCCTAAAATACAAAAACAATCTGAAATGACATACTCTCTATATCTCTCTATATTAATTATAAATTAAATGAAAAAATAAACCAATTATTAAATTAAATTAATAATGAATAATTAATTTATAATTTAATATTAATACAATATTAAACCCGTCTTAACTTTATTAATATACATATTTTTTTTCAAATGTTGATAAGTTTTACTAAAGATGAATTATTTGTTGCCAGTTTTTGGTTGTTGTAGGAATTATTTACATGTCTAATTTTTTAACATTTTTTTTTCTAATTAATATGTAGGTCACACATAAATTACATGGTCCTAAAGGGTTATAGATTAGTGATTCAGCACATTTCTTTGATAACTTTTTATGTTTGTTTGTTGTTTTAGGCTTGAGTTGCTTAGGATGTTTACATGCATGTCCAAGTCATATATTTTAACATGTCATTACGAATATTTTTAGAAGTCTTATTTTCTAGTCGTGTTTATGCAAAGATTTTATATAGTATGAAGTTTGCATATTTTTGAAGTTTTTGTAATGCTATTATAAGATTTTATTTATGGACATTTAGTTATTACTTTTTAAAGAAGACGCTAATTCAAATATCTTTCTAATAAGCATTTTGAAACAATATATTCAATTGGCTTCTACTATTTTTGATTTATATTTTGTCCTTTTACTTGAAAATGTTGGGTTCAATATTATGTTACAAAAAGAAAAGTCATGATTACTAGTATTCTTAATGGGAACTTGAACTTGTTTCATTGAATGAGTGAGGAAAGGAAATAGTTATTAAATTAAGTTAGCTTTTAGAGATATACAAATTTAAAAACATGTTATTATGTGGTTGAAATTCATGTTTGTATATGATAAACTAGAGTTCTCATAACCAACTATATATATTTATTCAATAATAAATGTCATTGTACCATTGTTTGAGTCAATTGTTGAATAATCTTTTCTAATTGAAAAAATATGCTATAAGAAATTGACCATCAAGATATTAAAAAGAATTCTTAGTATTATGCCACTAAGTAATGACATTAGTTGATCCAATTGCTTCCATGGTCAGCGTGTTTTTAACATGTGATACCATATTTAACATCCTTGCCACAAGGATGTGAAAAATTTGCAATATTGGTTAAGGTTGTAGTCATTAAGCTCTTTGGTTGAGTTTCTCTCTATTGAGTGATTTGTAGAGTTAGTGTTGGCTTTTTTATCTTTGTTTTGTCCCTTTTGAGCCAAATTGAGAATGTGGATACTTGACAGGGACTTAGGTACTTTTGATGAACAATTGATGAATATATCCCCTTCCAAACTAGAATGGACCTAGGTGATTGCTTATAAGAAAATCCCATCCAATAGATCAAAATATCACGCTTATGGTTATTTACTTTGGGATTGTTTAATGAATTGATTAGAACATTGGAAGGCCAAACAAAAGACACTGAAGAACTCTCACAAAGTTAATAAAAAAGCCACCAATTTGGGAAGAAATGGATATAAAAAATTATGGGAGGGAGATTAAAGCAGGAAAAAATAGATTTCGATTTCTATACTCTCTTATCCAAGACAATCTTGAAGAGGGAACTTCAATGAAATTATCTTAAAAACCTATGGATCACACCCCTATGTTTTGCTTTTACAGACATGGCTATTTTTAGACTTTTAAATTATTATTAGACTTAATGGCTATGGAAGCAAGGATTGAAACTATGTGATGATGTAATTAAGTTTTATTTTATTAAATTAATAAATGAGTTTGAAAATATTCAAGAAAGACCACTTGAGTATTAGATATTTTTTTGCCAATTTATAAAAAGTTGTTAGTGGCTAAAGTCCACACGCTGAACCTTTCCAAAGTCTCTTAAAAATTCCTATGTGATGATGTAATTAAGTTTTATTCTATTAAATTAATAAATGAGTTTGAAAATATTCAGGAAAGACCACTTGAGTATTAGATATTTTTTTGCCAATTTATAAAAAGTTGTTAGTGGCTAAAGTCCACATGCTGAACCTTTCCAAAGTCTCTTAAAAATTCCTAGGAGAAAGTTGTTAAATATGTTGACATAATGAGAGAAATATTATGTTAATTACTTAGCTGAAAAAAAAATGATAAGTTAGGTGAAAAACATAATAAAGCATAGTGGAAGAAAAATGTGTGCTTTAAAGAAAAAAAAAGATCATTTTCTTAAAATTAAAAAAGATCATTCTTATTCTAGAGATAACACTGTGTGGTGAGGGGCTTATTAGAGAAAGGTTATGATAAATATTCTAAATCTTTGTGTAAGGAAAGATGGAATATCCATGGTATTCTTGTGAACTACATAACCTATTCCTTTTGTTTGCGAGTCTAGTGAAACAAATTGGTTATTAGAGGAACTACATCCTTATACTTAGCATGTTAAAGTGATAGCAACTTTTGAAGTTCTTTTACATGACATGTATAATACTAAATAATGCCTTGGAAATTATGTAATACCTTCAAATTGGTTGACTGATTCTAATAGCCTAATAAAGTGTGTATGACTTTTAGTATTCTTTGGTAAAATTATCCCAATTACAAAAAAAATAATAAAATCATGGAAGAATTCAAGGCCAATTCCTTCACTGTATTATAAAAGAGGTGTCACGCAGTGGACAAAGGAGTTACAAGGAAAGGTTAAAAAAAGAACCTGGGACCTGTGCTCTGATACCATGTCAGGCCAGGAATAACTCCAAAAAAACTGATTCATTTATTCCACTAGGCAATATTTAGTATTATACATGAATGTGATCGTTCAGTTCATCTTCTTGATGACTGTTCACATTCAATTCTTCCAATCGCTGAGGATTAGGTGTCAACATTCCCCCCCTTAATCTGAAGGGATGTTGGTGAG
>APFE030801920.1:36241-61491 GCA_000404065.3 Pinus taeda
ATTAAGGGGGGGAATGTTGACACCTAATCCTCAGCGATTGGGAGAATTGAATGTGAACAGTCATCAAGAAGATGAACTGAATGATCACATTCATGTATATAATAGATAGCTGCCTAATGGAATAAATGAATCAGTTTTTCTGGAGTTACTCCTATCATAGAGATGATTGAATGCATTTTGTAAAAGATTACTTCTGCTGATATAAAAAAACTTTTGCTGATAGACTAATAAGTCAACCTTATCGAAAACAATTACATAGAAATGCGGGGATTGAACACAAAGTATAATAGAACAAGGAGTAATACAATCAACCAAATAGTATAGTGCCAATTCAAATGAGCAAAAAGGAAACCCAAAATTTGATGATTGTAGCATAGAATTCAACCAAAATGTTATATATATATATATAAACTTGTGCAATAAATATGTGTGTAACCTTTACATGGTACAAGAGAAATTGGAATTCGCCATGGTAACTATACATTCACCGAGATATGCAATTTGAAACGCTATAGGGTTTGAAGAAAGCAAAATATAAAAACCTTGAATACACATCCAATTTATTGTTTCATAACATAGTAGCTTTAGATAGAGGATGGTTAAATCTAAAAATCTCGACCTATAGCCCATCGAAACTAAAGTCAAATTTTGAGTTGAAGCAAAAATTCTTGGAATAAACTTGCTGTCACTCGATGCTTTACAAGTTGTCAACTGTCCAGAATGCCTAACAATAGTGAAGTTGAAGTCATTTCCAATGCCAAAAAATCTCTCAGAGATAAATCATACCCTCTCCATTGCCCAGTGCTCGAAAAAATCTTTCCAATGGTATATGGAAGTCCAAAAATGGACTCCTGCAGCAGAAGTTAGAGCATGTTGAAGTTACCATTGTAAAGCCTAGAAAATAAAGAGAAATGACCAAGTATGAAGGCAAATCGCAATATTAGGGACCTGAGAGCCTATCACAACCGCAAATCAGCTATCAGAGGGGTCTTGGACACAGGGTTACAGTTTATCGGCTGTTTATGGCACTGATCACCGATATCGTTGTCTTGCCCTCGCAGTCCCGCATCATCGACACATTGGCATATCAACGTATCGACGATCAGTGAGGTCCTAACTTTAAAGCCTCGCAGCGTTGCGATTTGCGATATAGTGTAACATCGCCGGAGGAGGCTGAAAGCGTTTATAAAGGAAATGTGGGGGAAAACCAAGGCAGAGCTGTCCCGTTCTCTCTCCTCCACGTGGCGGTATGACTTATCGATGATCGAGGGTGGGTAGTGCTGCATCTCGTAATCTTGCATATCGGCCGTGTTGCATTCCCGTAGTGTTGTGATCCCATAGCACTGCGATCCCATAGTCCTGCAGTCTTGCAATCTCGCGATCTCGTAGTCTTGCAGTCCCATAGTCCTGAATTCCCGCAATCCCGCAATTTTGCATCCCGCAACATCACAACAAATCCTGCATTCCCGCAATCCCGCATATCGACCATATCACATCTTGCATTCCTGTGATATTGCAGTCTCGCAGTCCCACGATATTGCAATCCCGTAGTACCGTGATCACATAGTCTTGCAATATCACAGTAAATCCCGCATATCAGAGATTAGAGTGGTGGTGAGGTTCTAAATTTAAGAACCTTGTGATATCACCAATTTGCGATACAATGTTAGATTGCCGAGGAAAGGCCGAAAAATATTAACAAAGGAAATGCATAGAAAAATCAAGGCAGGGCGGACCCTTTCTCTCGTCTCTACGTGGCAGTACGGAAGGTGACACGACAAGTACGGAGAACATGTGTCACTCATAATCAGCGTTTTTAGGGGTCCTATGGGGGCATTTCTGGGTGACATATGGCATTGGTGACGTCACCCCCCGCAGATCGGTGATCACACAAGTTAAACCGCTCCTACACCAAAGTCTCCCTGGCTTGCGATTACGATATGTGGGGGTTTCTTCTCGGATGCAATATTTCATGTGTTCCACCCTATAATAATTTCATGTCTGGACAAGCTAGCTTGCGCTATGAAAAGAAGTGAAAGGGTCTTCCTCTCCCGGGTTGCAATTTCGATATCTTTGGTGGGCCCGATCCCGACGATCTCCATGTCAAGGAGAAGTGCCAAAGGTAAAGCGTATCAAGCACCAGGATGCAGTGTTCTAAGTAACAAAGGAAAGAGCTCCCTGGATAGCCTGAAGGCCTTAGCACCCAAGGGCTAAGCTCTTGGTTATAGCCCCCGATCATATAATAAGAAAAGCAAAAATGGGTTAAACCAAAGGGGGACAGGGGGCATCAGAGCCCACCGTTCTACAATGATTTCAAGAGTAAAAGTCTTGCTGCCCTACAACCTTGATAATATGGTACTTGACTCTTAACGTTGATGGGTCGACAACTGAAGTGTTAAATGAAAGTGTGGCACAGTGGTAGACCAGTAAGGGGGGCTCAGGAAAACTTACTGGCACGGTATGGAGCTCCACTCCGAGACCCGGTAAAGGACTGCCGAGACAGGCCCCCATTTCTACTATGCGACAGACATTTATAGTTGACCCACTCCCTGCTCTAGAGAATGAGTCATTCATGCAGTAAAGGCAGAAGCGACAGGGAACCAGTTGAACAACTAGAAGGACACACGATGAAAAAGACTTGGCTTGATTAGAAGCCTTCACATGAACCGCAAAGGACCTCTTCCTCCATCTTCCTCCTGTGTCTTATTATTTTCTGTAGTTTCTTATTTCCAAGAAAGGGAGCAGATCTCGATTGTAATCTTTGGGAAACATAGCCTTACACTGGCTAAGACAGTTAGTCTAGTAGATAGCTGGAGCTCAGGCCAAGATATTTGTTTTAACTGTAACCCAAGCTCTTCCCCTCTTCTTATAAATAGGGGAAAACAACATTATACAAAGGTTTGAAAGTTCTCAACCACAAGGTCTAAATTGTGAGATGCCAATTTGGTTCTAATTTGTTTTTTCATGGGGGCTTCACTGATATCATGCTGGATGTATGGATTGGTTATTTGGGCCCTTTGAGATAAAGGACATTTCCCTATTGATTCCAAGCATGATTAATGTGCATCATGTTCCTCTCAGTAATCTCATTTCATTTATGTTTTTCCTCCTTTGAAATAATATAATGAATGCAGTTGGTTTCTCTTCAAACTATGGATTTATCTTAGCTGCTCATAGAAGACAATGCCTGTGCTTATCACATACCTACATGTGTTATTCACTAGCATTGCAGTACTTATAACAGATTTACTTGTGTATTTGATTAACCTGTAGGACCTGTATTAGCCCAGATCTACGTTAGCTTTGGTAGAGAATGATACCAATGTCGTGTTTGATCTGAAACCCTCTTTCGCACGCCTCTATTTCTATCATTCCACCGGAAAAATGTGGTTTAGGATCTTGTGTTGTTTACAACCCTATCCATCGAATTCCACTTTCTGTTGGAACATTGTTGCTTAAGATTCTGTTTGTTACAACCTTATGCATCTTTTTCCCTCCTTCGTTTCCTCCTCTCCATCATTACTACGACTTCATTTTTAAGTTGTCTCATTTCTATGTGTCGTGCACCAGAGCAAGAAGCCATTTATATTTGAGATTACCCCAATACACCCCCAACATTTGGATCCATGAGTTGGATTGAATCTACCTTAGTGAAGGCTTATTGAACCATGCCCCTCCTATTACCTTTTTTACGTGACAATTGGAGTGCTGATAACCCCTCACAGATAATCTATGAAGCAATCCTCTATTTAAGATGTCCGAGATGGCCCTTCCTGCATTTCTGGCCAACCAATTTGCCCCACTGGATTTCTCTTCTATTGTTGGTTATCCCAATCATGTCCCTGCATTTCATGAGTGGAATACCTATTTCCCTTGATTTAGTGGGAACATAGAGAGAGGACCTGACCAACACATCAAAGACTTTCATGAATGCATGGAGAAACAAGGTATTCTTCCTGAATATGTACAAATGAATTTGTTCAAATTGTCCTTAGATGATGATGCTAGAGTCTGGTACAGAACAATACCTCGTGGCAGCGTATCTTCTGTAAGAAGTTTTCATACAATGTTCAATCACTATTACAAAGGATTATATTCACTGAATGCTCTATTTGAAGATTGTTGAGCATACTTTAATGACGAAGACATTCTTGAGGTTGATGACTCTGCTGAAGATGTTTGTGGATCTCCACTCTGGGAAAACATCTACTCGCATGAAGAAGCATCACCCACTGAGCGAGAAAGTGAAGAAGGAAACATCATTGAGCTGCCAACAAACCCTCCAAGGTTTGATTCGACCAAATGTGATGTTTCCCCTTCCTATGATGAATACAACTGTGGTGAGGAGTCAAGTGATGCAGAGCCACAACGCTTACAGTCAGGGGAAGTCGTGCAAGAAGAGGAAGCCCATCAGGAAGTCAGCGAAGAGCCTCCAGTTTGCGATTCTCATCTTTCGCCTGGAGAACAAGACCAAGACCCTCCTCCAAAGCATGATTCATATTATCCAGAGGAGGAAGAGATGGTCGTTGGGGTCAAAAAGGGCTCGTTTACTAGCAAGTGGGGAGAAGGCTCCCAACAACAAGTTTTTCAAGAAGAGCCCGAAGCTAAAAGACCAGACAAAGTCTACTGCTGCCTGTTGTAGAAAGATTCTTGCCAAGAATTTTCAACAGATTCTCCAATATATGACTCTTATAGTTTAGACAATGAAGAATCTGTTGTAGATTTCCATGAGGTTTGGCCCATTGAATAATGGGTAGTAAAAGGTTAGCAACAAGTTTTTCTAGAAAAAGCTAAAGTGGAGGAGATGGACAATGTTTATCACTGCTCTGGCCAAGAGGATATTGGTTAGTGCACTGTTCATTTGCAGATTTTTCATGTTGCATGCCTATTTTAATTTTTAATTTGCAGCGGTATGAAGGCATAAGGTCCAGTACTCAAATATTGGTTTGGCTCCATTGAAGGGTTGAACTCACCTAGGTGAATTAAGCTCTGATGCATAAGTAGGAATGTACATAAATAAGCTCACAAGCTGAGCATTTTATTTTCAGTTATTAGAATTTTTATTTCTGCGTTTTTTGATGAGGAAAGTCCCATGGATATTTTGTTGTTTACAAAGTTCATATATCATTGACTCCATGCCCAATAGTGAAAGATGCTAGTCTGCGGGTTCTCAACACCTTGCCAGCAAGTCACTGTCCCCAGTAAAACCTAATGTGCATCCTTTTCTTCCATAAATCATACCTGTAACCATTGAAAAAAACATAAAGAATTAGTATCTTGAAGCACAAGGAAAGAAGTTGAAAAAGGGTATTTATGAAAACCAAAATAAAAACAAAGATTTGCACCAGACAAGCATACCTAAAGATGAAACGACGACACGTCCTATCCAGAGCTATAATTGCCAAGGGAAGCCACTTAGTATTGGGTAGGAATAGAATCTTAAAAGAAAAGAAAGAAAGCTCAATGAAAAAATAACTGAGACAAATCTTTACAAAAATGGTCTCGGTGCCATGGTTGTGGAGAGTAATGACTGTAAAAACAAACCGGTAACCTTTAGGGTTATATTGGGAACAAGTATTACCAATTCAAATGAAATCTCAGATAATCATCCTCTATTACTCATGTATTGCCACAATAGAGTGAGTAAGATGAATTAGTAAATGTAACGAAGGATGCAAGGAAACTAAAGAAACAACATCAATATAACTATACTAACAAAATGTGAAGTAAACACCTCTTCTTTAAGAGTGAAGAATGAAAATCCCTATTCATAATGATGTCTAAAACTAGAATCTCCAGGTGTAAGCGAAACCATATGGCAATGAAAATCCAAGACACCTTGCAGAAATTGGGCTATGTGAAACAAATGGAAAGAGTGAAATGAGTTTGCAGATTGGGGTTAGGTGTTTTGAATAACCTTAATGAATCCCTGCCATTAGATCTAGAGTCTAAATATGAGCCGTTGAAAGTGTGATTGTCCTTGAGCCATGTGGAATCATGTGGAGTGGAAGTCGTGACATCCGACTGATTTCCAAGTGTATCATTGGGGTCAATCCCTTAATATAATTTCTATCCCATATGAATGAGTGAATTCATATGACGAAGTTTAAAATTGAAAGGAGATTTAACCTTGTAATATGGGAAATATGCCTAGTGATATAGATTTATAAATTTGATAACTATGTTAATTGTGGTCCTTGTCGAGGTATAAGATGTAGAATGAGAGAAAAGAGATTAGTATATATATGGATAACCATTTCTTTACCAAAATTAAATTAATCGTTTAAACAAAACATTTATTATATATTACCTTGAATTATGGAAGCCTTGAAATAGGTAACCAAAGAATAAAGGTGAGTCGAGTGATTAATTGATAACATTACAAGGAACTATTTCCTTAGAAGGTAGATTTGACCTTTTGAAATGAATTAAAGGGAAAATAACAATGTACCACGAGTAGTGTTATACAAGGCGTTCATAATGAGTTGAAGCATAATCATATTAAATTAAATGGCTTTGATATCATGTGTAATAAACAAGCTCCAAGGGATAGCTCAATTGGTCGAGTTCTCGTTGCTAAGTACCTTGCCAATTGGGAGGTCATGGGGTCAAATATGCTCAACACCATTGGGGTTAGGCCTGATTAGATAAGATTACAGGTAGATCCCTTCGGGTGGATTTACTCAGATTATTACACGTGGATGTAGCGGCCACTCAGTGACCGTGAACCATAATTGAAAAAAAAATCATGTATAATAAACAAATACAATGGATAGTAATATGGCGCGTTAAAGAAATATCCATATATAGAAAGAACTTAAATAAATCAATTATCAATCTTTAAAATCCAAAATAGACTCCTTGCAATAGAATGAGAATAATGAGTACTAATAGTTTACAATACATAGTAAGGTTGTGCATGAAGCAAAAAGGACGTTGTTCTAGAAGTATGCTCAATTTTAGCAATGTTAAAGTAAAACGATTTTTTTTTTTTTTTTTTTTTGTATAAGACGGAGGTATGTTACATGTGGTATTAGAGTTGTAGGTTCAAAATTTAGGCCTAAGGGTCAAACCACAGTGAAAAGTATTTTGTAAAAGATTTTATATTTAGGCCTAAGGGTTTTATATTTAGGCCTAAGGGTCAAACCACAATGAAAAGTATTTTGTAAAATATTTTATGTTTATGTAAATTAATGTTGATTTTTGTCATTTGTAATAAGCTACAATAACAAACAATGAGAGGGTGCAACATCGAAGAACCCTCTAACCAACCTCTTGGTGAAGGAAATTAGATTTGGGTTGAGTTGGGAGGGGAAAATGCACCTCCAACAATCCATATTCTAGATATTATAAGAGATTTAAGACAAGAGTTGGCGAACATCAGAGCTAATCATGACCATTTGTTGAAAGCAAGTAATGAGCAAGAGAAGCTCATAAAAGAATTGATTGAAAATTCAATACTTAAACCTCTTGATACAGAGGTAGAGGAGGACAAGGGAGACCCCTTAAAGAGGAAAAATGTTGAAAATGAAACTGATAAATCTAAACATGAAAATGAAGAATCTGGAAGTGAAGAATATTATGACAAAATATCTCCAAAATCCACTAAATCAAGAAAGAAAAAGAAAAAGAATTCCAGGGAGAGTTAAAAAAGATAAGACCACCTACCTTTTATGGAGAAAGAAGAAGGCACAAAAGCTTAGTTTTTCAAGTATGCAAATATTATGGCAACCTAAAAGGCAGTTTGGTAGTATATCAGTTACAAGGCAAGGCTTCATTATGGTGGGAAGAAGGAAAACCAATGCATAATATTGATGAAAAAATAGTCAGTTGGGAAGAAATTCTGAAATAGTTCAAGGAAAAATATTTAGCAGAAAGGTATTATGAAGATAGTGCTAAAAAACTACATGATTTAAGGTTGGGACAACAAACTATGGATGGGTTTGTAGCAAAAATTACAAACCTGTTAAGATATGTTATGTACATAAAGGAGGAAAAAGCGAAGGTACAATGATTTCTGAACTATATTCCACTCTCTTACAAAGAAATGAATGAATTTGATAATCCAAGGACCATAAACGACGCTGTAAGAAAAGTAATGGACTTTTATAAAAAATTTAAATAAAAGAATAAGGGCTCAATATCCCAGTCTAATTAAAAGAGAAAAAATAAATTTGGAAACAAAGTTAAGAAGCCAAAATCAACAACTATGAATAATTTTGGGAGAGGCCATCAACAGAAAAGGTTCAGCAAAATAATCAATCTCAACCTACACAATCTCAAATTAGTTCCACAAATCGATATGAATAATAAAGGGACGATTGGTGGATGAGAGAGAACCTCTCAAATGTTGGGGCTATGGAGAACCCCATCTATTGAGGAAATTTCCACACAACACCAGATCAATTCAAGCATTGCAAACTATACAAGAGGCAACTACAATAAATGAAATCACCAAAAACATACCAAGGATCAATGCTGCACTAGAGGACAAACAAGCAGAACATCAGTCAACCATGATCGAAATTGAAGGTACTATAATAGATCAGCTTGTATCTGTATTAGTAGATCCAACAACTATTCTTAGTTATGTTAGTCCACAAGTCATGGAAAAATGCAAATTGAATGTTGAAAAATTTAAAATTTCATGGTTAGTGATGGGCCTCTTAATTAGACACAAATTAAGGCCCATCTCACCTTTCCTAAGCACAGGAAGGCTATATTAAACCTCTCCTTCTACACTTAATAATTCTTTTTTAGCTTTAATATGTTCATTAGGAAGGTTTAGAGATAATTACATATTTGTGCCTAATATTATTTATTTTTGTAGAATATTGTGAGAATATTGGGCAGATTATGAAGATTTGGAAGAGGAGATAATCTAAGGAATTTCTCCCTACTACATGAGGATCAAGATTGGATAATATATCAACAGGATATTATGAAATTATTGCACAAAATCTGGAGCTCCAATGATTGAGAAAATCTAGGAATGTGTTCCCTGTCATTTAAAGCAAACTTCTAGTGTTGGGAACCGATCCACTATTTGAGGAATTTTGGAGGGGAAAGCTTCATCCTTTCAAGGATAATGCTTCCTAATCATTTTGTATAAGTACCAATTTGAATTTTCCTCTAGAGACATGTATTTTTTAGTCTTCTTGTGGAGAGAACTTATATTTTTGTAGCTCCATTTTCATTTCTAATAGGGATGTAATTGGATTGATTCAAATAATGAAGTTTGGTGTCATTTTTCGCTTCTAAAGCTTGGTCTCCTTCATAGGTGTGATGCAGGTAATTTTAGGTGCGGACACAAACAATTCCTCTAGCCTGAGAGAGCGGGTCTACTCACAAAAAAACAATCTATGGAAGATCTCCTTAAGATAGAATCAATTAAGAGAGCCTACCTCTTAGAAGACTATTCTGCTTGATGATGATCCTGCTTCCTTGCTCCAACGATCTTTCGTTTCCTTCCTTCGAACACCTGAAACAAGAAAACAACAACAAACAACAAACATAATAACATACAATATTGTATTCAACCTACTTAATAGGTCAAGTAACATTAAGCCATAAACATGTAAAATGACACTTCATGTACGAAATCAATCGATAGTTGCATTTATATAAATAAGAAAGAGATTACAATTGATGCTTTGACGTTGCTGGTCTCCTCCGATGTATCCGGGTTCCCACACTTTTGCTAGCACTTCATGGACAACCCCAACAATAGAGGTTTTAAGGCCTCTTTCCCTCTAGTCTCAAACCACACCAAAGCACACTATTCTCCCTCAAACATACACTAGAAAACTTCAAGCTATAGATGTCTTGCTGATTATTCCAATTCTAAATGCTCTAACTCCAAACTAAAAAACTAGCTTTTGCTTGGGAAAAAGAAAGGTTTATATAGCTTGGATGGACGGGAGATGGTTCCTCTCTTCATTGGAGAAGGTCTTATCTCTTGAGATTGTTCCATCCTAATAGGGGAAAGGAGCCCAAGCTGACCTCCTCAGCTCCATCCAGTCTAACCATTTACCAGACTTCCGTTACGAAGCTTCTAGAGTTGGAAGCTTCAGCCCCATATTTAAGACACTTTCCAAAAGAGGACCTGCGCGACTGAGAAAGGGCTCAGTCGATCCGATTGATGCTGGTGACAGTTTTAATCCCTACATATCGGCGCGAGGAGGATGCAGGTCATTAGTGCCGGTCTTGTAAACTGGGGTAAACAAAAGATTTTTGGGAAATGATGCAAAAAGGAATTGTTCTGCTCATGAAGTGGGACATAATGGAAGTTTCTTCATGAGAGGAAATCATGTTGGGTTCACTGTAGAGGTCCTCCAGGATCGTGGACAGGGAGTATAGGGACAGTGACAAAATGTTGTGTAACAGATGCCCCATAAAGCATGAAGGCCGAACTAGAGTCAGGAGTGAAATGCTTTACAAGTGCGTGTGGGGAACCAGAGTCCATCGTCGGAGAACCTGCAAGCAAGCATAGATGCATATACATCACTAAAAACTCTGACAAATGATACATGAATAGTGGTATGGACACAACCATCCAGAGAATGATCATATAAATGGATCCAAGACATGGGCGCAACCTTCCAATAGAGAGGATCATAATGAAACCAAGGTATGGTTGCAACCATCCAACAATGAGAAGAATCACATACAACAACTCATGGTATGGTTGCAGGCATCCATCTGAAAGAGACATGTATATCAACATGATCATGTCACATCACCTTGCAACCTCGATGTTTGTAATCTGAGCCCAGGGTCTTGCGCTCCAACACGACCCGATCAAAGTAAAAATTCTAACATGTGAATAGATGTATTGAAGTCGAACATGTTAGAAAATCACTTGATTACCGGTCAATGATGAAAACTATTAACAAGCATGAGAGAAGCCACCAATAATGAAAATGACTCTCAAGGTACTAGCAGCACAATCCACAGAATGTGAATAAAGGGACTGCAGTTGAACACCCATGAAATCACCCGATCGAAAGCCAATGACGTGAACTTGTTGTCGAGTGCGAAGAAATTGCCATTAGGGCATGCAAGCTCTAAGTTACTCGAAGGGAGTCTCTCGGTGAGCTTCCTGGATAATGAGCTGAAGTCGACAGTAAGCGACCGTGCCGAAGGAGGGCCATGATGTATCCCACATCACCGACACGAGAAAAAGGGATGCAAACGATTTCAGATGGTACAGAGAATCAGGAGTAAGTGTAACTACAAAGGGACTAACTCTTAAACATATCGGCGACACAATTTTGGAGTTTGGAAGCTTTTGGATCCATGGGATTGGTGGTCATGATGATGTGGCAAAGATCAAATGGAAGGCCAAGTGAATGACCCAACCCAAGAAAGTCAATGATGAAGTGAGGATATCCCATCCCGACAAGAAACAGAGAGTGTCATGTTCAAGAGTGAGCTGCCGACACGACTAATAGGATTTCCAATTTCCCCCCACCATTTCTGGCAGGTACCCTGATTATTTTTTATCACAAGCTTGAAGGGGATAACATGTCCTCGCACTGTAAGTTCAGACGAATCCGACCTAGTAAGTTTAATGAGCCCTAGGAAGGAGAAGTTCATGTTCGTCATGGTGATGAATACGATGTTGTTTAATTCTTTAACGAGTCCAAAAAAGGTGTAACTCTATATCTTTTTCATATTTAGAGAGTTTGAATAAGACACGGAAAATAAAACTCCACACGGTCCCTTTTCGTACATTTGTGTCTCTTGAGCCCGAAAAGGTAGAAAATGATACTTGAGATAACTACTTGACCATTTCAGTCAAGGAGTACCTTTTTCATAAATAGTTTATCCTAGCCTGAAAAAGGGGTAAATGTACACTGGGTAAACGACGTTTCACATCCTTTAACGAGTTCAAAACGACAAGAGCTCAACAATATTTTCATGTTTAAAAGGTTGAAAAAGAGCTGAAAGTAGACCCTCCATTTTATTCTCTTTAACGAGTCAAAAGGGAAAAATACTCGATGATCTTTTCATTTGATTTTTACGAGCCAAGAAAAGAGCTTAAACGTGACTCTAGTATCAGCATCAACAATCCGTCACCTGCCGTTGCACAAGAAAGGTAAATTCATTATGCAGTTCTGAGGCAAATAGGGTAAAAACACTTTAAAAAACCTAATATTTTCATGAAAAATGAATAAAAGGGGAAAAGTAATTATTTTTTACCATTTACCATTTTACCTTTGTGTGAAGAGCTTTTTACCCATTTGTGCCCTAATTTTTTTGGAGCAGATTGCGGGAGATCTGGGAGGTCATTTGCTGAGCTGTCAGCTGCCGGTAAGAGCCAAGACCTTAAGATCCATTTTCATACTGTTTTTACTTGTTTTTATCCATTTTTTGGATTTCATGGGAAGGATTTGGAAAAAAAAAATTTGCCCTCGATCGGCGCAATTTCCGCGCACGGATCTGCGCCAGTTAGGGGTTAAGAAACCGCCAATTGCACTGTCAGCGCCACTATTTTTAAACCAGTCGTGCCGGTGCCATGAGCAAAGAAAAAGCATGTTTTTTGCTAAATTCAACTGCTTGAATCCAAACTTTTCCGTCAAAAGATGATCATTGACTTGATTAAATGGTTTTGGCTGGAAGAAAATCGTTGAAAATGGTGGATTGGAAGGAACGCAAGCATGAGGATATCGATACTCAAGAAATAACTAATCCAAATTGCTTGGAGGCTTTGAGGAATTGTGGGCTCCTCAAGTTCTTTCTCACACCAGGGATGCGGGATCAACCTGAGCTGCTACGATACCTGATTAGTCTTTGGGACATAAATTGAGAAATTTTCATCATCGGTGACCAAGAGATGGAGTTGGAGACTTCAGACATTTATTTCATCACAAGACTGTGCCGAAGAGGGGAACCAGTCAACCTATATGGGTCGAGGCCGATTGGGGCAAGTGTGTCCATGCTACTTGCCGAACATTGCCCAAAAGCTCTCAAATCCAAAAGTGGCAAGATCAAGATCGTGAATGTTCAGAATCTTGTTTTGAGAGTGTTACTATTGACCATCAACAGAGTGGCTAGGTCCCAAGCACCGCATGAGACTAACAAGTTGAAGTTTCTGTATGCTATCGAGTGCACAATGCCCACTATTTTTAACTGGGTGGAATCTATGAAAATCAACATGAAGCGCCGGCTATCAAAAGCTAAGGCAGGAAACCTAAAGCAATTTTGCTTTGGGTATGTGCTAGTGACCTTCTTCTTGGAGCGGGTTTCGCTGTTCCAATACCAGCTGACTGAGGTGGATCCACCGATACCATGAGACCCACAGATGGTCCATTGGAGCGAGTTGATGCCCAGGGTTATGGGGGGCCAACAGATGTCCTATAATCTTGCATTTTTCTCATGGCTACGATGGCAACTGATCGTAGTGGAGGATTGGTCTTACAATTGTACCGACTTCCGGGGAAATCCAGATACGCCGCTCCCGGAGGGGGAGGAATTTGACGATGAAGGTAAAAAACAAACAATTTTTTAATGTTTTTTAAATATATGTATTCGTGACATTTCAATTTTATGAATGCAGATGTTGGACCGGAACGCCCTACCGGGATGTCCTCGATTGCCAGGCGCATTGCTCGTTAGTCCAATGTCACTCCTTATCAGGAAGGAAACAATAATGAGGAAGAGATTGTGCGGAACCTCGAGGGATTGACCCACGGTATCCTAGAGTATGCTCGGGTGGGTGATATCCCGTGCCAGTACCAGAGGCACATGGTGGGGGTATCAGACCGGATCTGCCGACTGTTGACTCGTGTAGTCCGAACAATTATCTGCTACCATGAGAGTTATGCTGATTAGTGCATAGGTCTAGCATTCCACATTTTTGAGGCCTGCAAGTCATGGATGTTTTTGAACACACATTAATTTTTGGGGTTTTGATGTATGACAAACGCTATTGACATATATATATAATATATATTTCCCTGCTTATTATGATACAAATGATTTGTTTTTGATTTTTACATGTTTCGCAAATGTCTATCCGGCACATAATTAGCTAATGCATTTGTCAATGTATTCATAGGTCTAGGAATATGATGATATGTAATGTAATAAAAATTTATCTCCGATAGATGAATACGTAGATACATTCTCAATATCTGAGGGTTTCTGACGGAATATTGTCCGCTGAGTTGAAAAACGACAAGTTGTGAATCAAGGTCGACAACCAAATCCTAGATGCCAAAAGCGATAGCTTCTAACGACAATTCGATAAATGCGCTATACTTAATGATGTTATTAGTTATTTGACCTAGACAAATACCTTGAAGATCAATCAACTCACCATGGGGGTCATAAACGGCCCATGCCGCGGATGATAGATTCTGGGTACTTCGACAAGCACCATCAGCAAAACCGATGTGAGGAGACACCGACATCTGCAAAGAAGGCAAAAACAAAATAAGCATGAAATCTGCTTGAAAAACAACACACCAAACCACACTGCACAAAAATGAATGACACACTAGTGTACAAAAGTAACCATGTAAGATGACCTAAGCATAGTACTTTTTGAGAGAGTCCATGCTCGGACTTGGGTAATCAATCAACACAGATGAACACCAGAGTTTTACCATTGACATGACGAGTAAGCATCGACTCGACCAAATAATAGAGTAGTACTCATATAAGGCTGTGCCCCCATGCCCTGCGGGCGAGGGAGGGTTATGAGTTAGATGACAACCACATGGCAATAATGGGTAATCGGTAAAAACTCGGGGAGGGAGAAAAAACCTGAATCCATGAAGAGATAAAGGTGCCCCTAGTTGAAAGATCTTGACCATGTTCGACGAAACTGACATGTCAATAGGAAGCGGAGAAGATAACTTCTCAAGACACATGGACATGACCACTAGGCCAGAACTAAGCCATGGGGATTGAGAAAACACGTCGAGAGAAGAACTCGAAACATGATGATTAGAGGATATGGAATGTGAAGCTGAAATGATTTCCACGTAATTAATTTTGGTGAGACTTAACGGCATTACCTCGCCCCATGTATCAACAAGATCCGGAGAGGGAATTACCCAAGGATCAAACTTGACTGGAATCATGTTAACAGAGGCAACATGAGGAGGTGGGAGCGGAAAAATACCCATCAGAGCAGGATATTTAAAGAGTCCCGCCCCCACACTCTCATAAGGAGCATCGGTGTGCTTGACATACAGAACATTGCTATCCGAGGAGGAAGAGGCAAAGAAGGACAGTTGGTCAACTGTGACTATCTTCCCTTGATGAGGAAAATGAATCACACGGAATGAGGAGGAGGCTACAACATTCATGGAATGGGTCCAACTCTGTCCGAGTAGAATATTATAATTGAGATTAGCATCAATGATCTCTACTTCGACGTGCACTGTCTTGCCCTCCAAAGTAATGATAAGGTTGGGTAAGACACCGAATGGTCGAAAATCGTGGCCGTCAAAAGATTCCAAATTGTTAGGGGATTGGTTCAAAGTAGTAGAACCAAATGCCTTCCAACAAGCGACAGACATGATGTAGGTGGAAGCACCTTCATCGATGACGGTCCTATGAATGGTTTTCTCATTGATGATGAACTGAATGAGAAAGGAAATTTGATGAGGCAAACATGGAACATGGTTTTCCAAGTCAAAAGAAATAAGATTAGAATCAGTAGGATCAATACCCCCAATAGCTGACAGTAATCATTTCTGCTAAGAATGACAACTTTAAAGGACCTCGAGAGCAGACATAGCTTAAGGCACTTGAGCTAAATCCTTAACAATGTTATAATGCTAAGCGGCTCGAGCGTTTGGATTGTACGAGGACTTTCGTAACACACCTCAAGAAGGTGGTCGAATGGCAGAATCAGGATTAGGTCGCTCTATATGGAGAGGACCAGAACTTGACGGGGTAGAAGAGGAAGAGGCACCTTCTTTTTCTTTCCCTGTTGTTGGAGTAGGAGTTTGATAATCTTTTGTTTTGGTAGCCATGTTAATCGGTGTGCTCATCATGAAAACTTGTGAACCTGAGGAAGTGGATGAATATAGTTGATCTACCATTTGGGTCTACTGGAACAGAAAGGGCTCTTTCAGGACAGTTGGGGTCCCTTTGAGCAATCGACCAACTTCGAACCATCTGGGACAATCCTTAGTATAGTGATCTTCCTCATAGATGAGGCATGGATACTTAGGCTTCCGTTGAGAAGCATCACCAGTAGATGACTTAGGAGGACCTTGTTTTGGGGCATCAGCTTTACCTTTGCCTTTGCCTTTCTTCTTACCTTTCGAGGATTTGTCCGCTGCAGTATACTGAACAACGTGGACCTCTGAGGTTTTACCAGAGCCAGGTGAATTATAAGAGGGACTACTGGAAGCAGTGTTTGGGGCCAACTTCTGTTTGGAAGAAGATTTTGTAGAGGCCCGAGACACTGAACCAATTACTCCATCAACAAGAGGTGTAGCCCGTGACTTCGATGCCGTTGGATCGGATGATGGTATTGGAGCATCGGGTAATAACTCATACAAAGTGCTAGAATGAGAGTAGACAAGATCTAAGTACTGGGCACGAGCAATGGCTTACTCCTCCATGATGCACCCACCCATAGTGATATTGTAAGCAATTGGAGCGACGAATGATTTGGTGAACCATTCGGTCAGTAACTGATCAACAATCTCGAATTTGATTAGGTGAGGCCTATGTCTCCATTCATGGATGTGATCGGAGATGTGGGTCACGGTATTTTGCTTGAGCGATGTAAGCAAATATGTGTCGGTTTCATAACGAATCAGAAATTGGAAATGCATGAGGAAAGCCATGGCTAAAGAGTTGAAGTCATGATAAGTACTTCGAGGGAGCTTGCTGTACCACTTGGCTGCAACGTCTATGAGAGTTCGTTGGAAAAGACGAAGATGAATAGAATCGTCAATGTAGGAATTCGAAGAGCACCAAAGGTGATATGTCATCACATGGGCTTGAGGATCTTCTTTCGCTTTCCCATCGAACTTCAGACAATCGCTCGGGATCTTGGATGAGACTGGAGGCTAGTATGGCGAATGAAGAATTGGATCATTTGTAAGTAGAGACACATATGGAAACTTTAGTGTAGCCAAGAATGACAATTGAGTATTGAAAGGCATTGGAGGTTGATAAGCGGGTCCAACTGGAGGAGCCCATTCCTACTGGTAAGGGTTTTGTCCATATGGCATTTGATTTTGCCCCCACTGTAGGTTACCTTGCCTGTAGGGAGGATTCTGAGCTTGAAAGACTTGAAATTGTCCAGCCATAGGTTGTTGATAAGAAACATATGAGTTAAAAGGTTTTCGAGCTTGTTGAACTTGGACATATGGGTTTTGCACTTGCTGTCCGTGGACATACGAGTTTTGAACATGTTAGCCCTGAACAAAAGGATTTTGGACCTGCAGCTCCTGGACATAAGGATTTTGCACTTGCTGCCCTTGGACATTGTTTCCAGGAAAACTAGTGTCTATTTAGATCTGCTAGTCCCACTAAGATGGGTAGCTATCTTAGAAACAAACATTTCAAAGTAACTTGTGTTTTCCTTTATGAGAGATAGATGAGAGAGAAGCAAAGAGTACCAACCTCAGTCTTTCGCTTGGCTCCTTGCTTGTTTCCTATCTCCTTTGATAGATTTTTCACCACTCCTTTCTCACTTGTCCTGCTTCAAAGAACACCTGTAGAGTCAAAGCAGCAAAATACCATCAAATCATAGAGATCTATAACCATAAACAATGTAGAATCAGATGTACATTAGCCATAAAAATGCATACACAGATACGAGATTCAGAAATATACAAGTATATGGAGGAAAACTCAAATAGATTTATTGATAGAAGTAGTAGAAGAGAGGATTACAACCCAGTTGTCTGATCCAGCGCCATCCTCCTAGCATGAAAGCCCTCTTCACCTCATGAAAAGCTATATCACCCAGCAAATACAATGTCTCACAGAGAAACCAACATCACTTCCTTACAAATTACAAAATTCCAGCCTTTGGATCTCTAGGATGAGGGATCCATATATAGATATTTGCAGGGGGGTGAGTCAGCTTCTGGGATTTTGATTAATGTCATTTCACTGATAGTTCTTGGTTCCCACTTGGAGATTTCATGATCTCTTACTCATCCCTGGGCGAATTCAGAGAGGCAAGTGTCATATGAGTAGTTTCTAGAAGATTCTCTGGGTTTCCACCTAGCAAATTGACTCTGCCATTTGTCTGCTCTCACTCATCGCACCCTATAGAAGGGATTTTTAGTATGCATCACACCCTTTGTGTGCAGTAGGTGAGATGCATCGCACCCTCAGCATGGAGCAGTCTGTATGGTCCACTTTTGACCAGTTCTGAGCAGTTTTTCAGGGAGAACTTCTGGGAAATGATGTAATCAGTTGACCTTGATATTTTAGGGTGTGGAAAAACACTTTTAGGGGTTTAAGAGCCCTTGGTTTATTGACATATGTGATTGGGGTTACAGTGCCCAAATATGTCTATAACAGTTGCCCCCTAAAGCATGAGGTCGTAAATCTTTTGATGTTGGGTGAAATGCTTTATCATGAGGATCCGAGGTTTTTCAAATTGGAAGGTGACCTGTAATAAGATACAATACAATACTGTATCTTCATAATATTTTCATGATCTAGCTGAGGTGGGCATTCCCATGCTTAGCTTTATAAATTCATTTTCATGTACATAGGACAGACAACCGTCTGTGTGGCAGACTAATGATTCTAGTAGAGCCATCATCCCTTAGCTCAGATGATTATCTGTGCAGCTATGGAGTACATTTGATGTCTTTATTTTCCTGAATATATCGCAGCCTGGATGGATGAAACTAGATCTGAGGTCTTCAAACTCGTTCAATCTTCACCCAATGTACAAGTCAATCTATGTGAAAAGATGTTCTGAAGTCGAACATGGAAAGACATCGCCTGATTACCAGCCAATGATGTAAGCTATTAACAGGCGCGAGGGGAATCACCGATAATGATAATGACCCTCAAGGTACTGCAGTACACTTCACGTGGTGTGAATATATGAGTCAATGTCGAACACCACATAAAATCTTTCGGTCGAAGGCCATTGATGTAAACCTGTCGCCGGAAGTGAGAAACTTGCCATTGAGGCATGTAAGCTTCAAAGTACTGAAAGGGTTGTTTCAAAGTCAACTTCTTGGATAATGAACTGATGTCGACAAGAAGTGACCCATTATAGGAGGGCCTTAATGAATCCCACATCTACAACACGAAACAGAGCAAATGATTTTATGGAGGTGAAAACGATCTGATAATACAAGGTTCAGGGTGGTGGTCATGAAAAATGGAGCGTGAAGGTATTGCAGTGGATGAGGCGTTAGCTGGGTTGGTGAATTCTCTGAGCAACTTTTCTTGAACATATCGGTGACACCGAAATGGATTGGTATCGTTAATCCCAAAAATGGATGGTACGGAGGACCAATGGTGATATGACCGGTGAACGGAATAACCCAACCTAACTCAATCATGGTGATGGAGTGAAAGTGTCATGTTCAAGAGAAACCTGCTACCAATGAAGTTCTTCAAGTTTTCTTCCCTTTTTCCCCCAGTCATTGCTAACCAGTACCTCTTTATTTTTGTCAAGCTTGAGGAGGATAACATATGCTTGTTCTATAATTTTCCCTTCGGGCAAACCTATCGCTATGTTTAGCGAACTTAGCGACAGTGAAACTCGCTCTTGTCCATATGGACAAGTTTGTCGCTATTGTTTTAACGAGTTTAATAACAAAGATAACTCGGTCCTTTTTAGTTTTAGAGAGTCCGAAAAGAGACGGAAAGGAAACTCCAATAGTCCTTTTTCATAGTATAATCCCTTAAGTATGAAAAAGTATAAAATAATACGAAAGTGATGACTATTCTGATCACTTTAACGAGCTGAAAAAGACAAGTGCTCGATCTTTTTGTGTAATGATCCCTCAGGTCCAAAAAGATTAAAATCTAGAGGAGGGATGGAACTTTCAATCACTTTAACGAGCTGGAGAGGCCAATTGCTCGGCAATTTTTTTATATTTTACGAGTCTAAAAAGAGCTTAAAAGAGACTCTTTTTTGAGGAACGAGTGATGTTTTCGGGTAGCAACTACTTCCAGGTAAGGTTTGGAACTTTCTAATTACGACAGTGTAAAGAAGGTGGCTAACAGAATCACTTATCGCAGCTGTTCCTCAAAAGGGTAAACAATCAAGTGGAGGCATATGATCGGCTAAAAAATGGAGGTTATGGTAAGAACACGACCAAGGCTCAAAAGCTGATAGCAATGCGATCACAAAGGTTATTTACCGAAGGTGGGTTCATTTTTTAATGAGTTTGAACTTTGGGGGAACATATGCTCATTGCTAGGTTTATTTTTTAACGAGCTTGAACTTCGCGTAGACTTGCTCGTAATAATAGTTAGAGACGTTCAATTCACCAATAACACTATGTTCTTTTGACGATCGTACTACCTGTTCAATTGCTCCATCAAACTGATTAGAAATGGAAATACATGCTTGAAAAAATGAGTTAAACACTAATATCTTACTTGAATTACGTGAACAGTAACATAAAAGTAGTTTTTACCTCTCATTTTTACCATTTCATTCAAATTTGGGATTGTTGGAGCTATGGAGGTGTTTTCCCCCTCGATTTTCATCAATTGATTCCAGGAGATTTGGTGGACTATTTTTGGCACCGTCTGGACTAGGTAGGAGCTAACCCTGAGCTCTTCAATTGCATTCTTTCTTTTTCTGATTCTGAACATCTTTTAATGTTTTTTTGGGCCTCAGGGGTTTGAACAATTCATTCTCTCCCCATCGCACCTAGTAAACATTGAAATGTGCGATGCATACTGAGTTGGCCATTGCCCAGTCAGTATGCATCCCACCCTGTACACAACGAGGGTGCGATGGGCGCAAGGAGGAAAGTTTATGCACTGTTTTTTCATGGAAATTTTCCCTGTTTTTTCCCAAATCAGGATCCTAATTCTTCTCTTGTTTGTTTTTCAGAGATTCATCAGATCAAGATGGTTGTTACATGGCATGAACACGAGCATGAAGAAGAGGATATGATTTCTTTACATGATCTGGGTATGGTGACTGCATTGCGGAACTGTGGCTTACTCAAATTCTTCCGCATATCCAGCATGAGGCAAAAAATCAATTTGTTGCAATATCTTCTCGATGCATGGGATCCTACCAACCAAGTGTTCCAGATTAGAGGTAAATCCATCCCTTTGAATGTTGAGGATATCTACTTCTTGACCAAGTTGTCGAGGCGTGTTGCCCCTCTCTCACTATCAGAATCCGCCCGTGGTGGTGAATCCATGAGGGATTACGTTCGCTGGTTCTGTAGAGATGGATCTCAGCCGAGAAGGGATGACAAGATCAGTATCGGAGATGTCACTGACCAGTCCTTGAGGACTATTTTATTCACCTTTGCTAGACTGGCTGGTAGCACGACTCTTCACTTGGCCAACAGGTCCTATATGTAGTATGCCTTGGAATGCCTTGAACCAAAGTTATTCAACTGGTGTGATGTAGTACTTCCGGTTATAAAAGAACACCTTACCAAGGTGAAGAACAGAAGATCCAAGAACTTTGGTTATGGTTCTATTCTGACCGCTTTCGCCTTGGAGAGGATCCCACTGATGCAGCCACAATACATTTCACTCGGACTGCCAGCACCGACGGAACCACAGATGCAGTGATGGGTTGATCTTATGGCCAGATATGCTGGTTAGTGACAGATTTCATTCTCTGATGCCTTCTTTGAGTGGTTCGACCATCAGGAGATGGTCTTTTCCTAGTATCCATATGTTGGGATGGATTTCCGGGGTGATCCAGATTTGGTGCTGCCGGCTGGCGAGTAGTGAGGTGTTATAGGTAAAAAGATCTGACCATATCTCTGTTTATTGCTTTTATAATGTTCTTGTGTTTTTAAAATGTTATCAAGACTAATCAAACCCATATATTTGTGCAGATATTGGACCAGTGCGACCAGCACTGCGCCCGAGGGTAGCACCTGTCGTTCCAACAGGAGAGGCTGTAGGGAGGGCTGTCTTTCGTGATTTGGACATAGCCGAGACCCTTGTAGTACTGCAGGATCAGATCGAGGGTCTCACCCTTTGTAATAATTCAGGATGTGAAGACCAATGTGTTACCTCTGAGATTACAGTGCCATACTACTGGCATGCCGAGTCGATGGACTAGGCTCTTACATATGATCGCACGGGTGGTGACTTGTTATTACCAGCACCATTAGTCTAGGGTGCTTTCCCACATTTTTGAGTTTTTGGGTCGTATGACCGATTTTTGTCCTGGACACAGAACATTTTGTAAAAAACTATAAACAGTTATATATATTTTTGACTTTCAAAGTTTTATTTTGGTTAAGTTATATGATCCTGATGCAAATGTTGATTGAAATGCTTTTCTTTTATAAATGTTGCAAATGTCTATCTAACACATAATTTGCTAACGAATCAGTTAATGTGTTTAAGTTTATGGAAATGTGTTGATATTGAAGAGAATCAAACTATCTTTCCAAAATCTTGACCCTTAGGAACATATGATAGATAGCTGGATTCCGAATGGAATAGATGCCAGTAAGCTGTAGGATGACGAGTTGTGAGTCTAGCCCGACAACAAATCGGCGTATGCCATGTGCGATGGCATCAGAGAGAATCTCTATCAACGTGCTATACTCAGTGATGTTGTTCGTTGACTGACCAATACATACCCCTCTGAAACTCACTAACTCGCCGCTTGGATAAAAAATGGCCCAGGCTACTGAAGATAGGTTCCGTGTACTACGACTGGCTCCATCGGTGTATCCACCAAATTATTCCAATATGTTTGACATCTGCAACAAATGCAAAAGTGGATTACCTAACCAAAACGATCACTCTTGACGAAAGCAAAAAGGTAACAAAAGCATATGAAGAGATTACTACACTTAGTCAAGCATAGTAACACTTAAGGTACAACCCATTTCGGGGTTGCGACAATGGAATCCCATCGTAATCTACTAGCTCATAGGCTCCTTTTTCTAATACTCACTTAAAAATGTAGGGACCCATCCACAATGATTGGAAGTTACCTACTCCCAATTTATTGAATTCCTGATCGTAAAGTAAGACCAGGTCACCTTCTGAGAAGACACGGGGTTTGACATTCTTGTCAAATTGCGCCTTGACTCGTTTCTTATGAGCTTCATTAGCTAAGGTGGCATCATGACGGGTTTCATCCAATTGGATTAGTTCCAAGAAATGAGCCTCTTCCTCTGAAGTTCTGGGGAGAAGGTCGACTACGAGCTTGAAAGATGAAATTTCACACTGAACCGGTAAGACTGCTTCCAGGCCATACACCAGCTGAAAGGGTGTAAATCCAGTTGCATTTCTCACCGGTGTCCTATATGCCCACAAGGCCGAGTACATGATTAGGTGCCAATTCCGTTTGTGGACTCCAATCATCCTTTGCAGCATGCGCTTCAGGACTTTGTTGATGGCCTCAACTTGCCCGTTAGCTTGCGGATAATACAGAGTAGAACTATCATGGGACAGTCCTAATTTGGTAGCCAATTCAACCATCATGTGATTGCGGAAATGCAATCCATGATCTGCGACTATAGCCTATGGAACACCAAATCTAGAGACTACATGATTGAAAAAGAAAAGAGCAGCCATTTCACCGCTGTTGTTTAATGTAAGCATCACCTCAGCCCATTTTGTAAAATAGTCAACGACGACTATGATATAACCATGCCCCTCAGCTGAGGTGGGGTTACATGTCATGAAATCTATGCCCCATTTGGTGAATGGCCCAACAACAACTACTGGATGTAGAGATGCGGGTGGTATTCTGGTTTTCCGGTCAAAGATTTGACAACCATGGCAACTTCTGACTGCGATTATGCAATCTTTGAACATTGCTGGCCAGAAGTAACCTGCTCGTAAGATATTTTGCGCCATAGCATAACCAGATTGATGTCCCCCACATGCACCTGAATGAAAATCATTTAGGACTTTTTCGGCCTCCTCATGGGTGAGGCACCTTCACAGAACTGTATTGATACCATGACGGTAAAGTGTATCACCGATGATCATGTAGTCTTTTGCTTGGTATCGATTACGTCGTTGTTTTGAGCGAGAGGTATTAGGCCTGTATGTTTGGGTTTGGAGATAGATCAGTATATCTCCATACCGCAGATCACTTGACAATATTAGAAACAAAGATTCATCCACGATTGATGCTTTGGATGTTGAATCGTTGGACAACGACGGGAAGTCGCATAGTAACTCCACAAAAACTAGAGATTTCTTTGATTTGGATTTTACGAATTCCAGATCAAACTCTTGCAAAATGGCTATCCATTTCGAATATTTTCCCCCAAGCAACTGATGCGATAGAATGTAAGTCATAGGGTTGCAATATGACAAAATGGTAGTTTTGCGAAAGAGGATATAGTGTCGAAATCTCTGTACTGCTTGAACAGCTGCAAGAGCCAGCTTTTCAACATAGGAGTACTTGATTTCTGTATCATTTAAATTTCAACTTAAATAATAGACAAGATGTTCGATTCCATTTTCTTCTTGAACTAAAACGATTGCGATGGTCGTATCTACTGCAGCTAGATACAGGTTAAAGTCCTTTTGATAGTCAGGAGCATACATTAATGATGCTTTTATTAGGGATTCCTTTAGAGCATCAAAGGAAGCTTGCACAACCTGATCCTAGTTGAAGGGCACTTCCTTTTTCAAAAGATAACCTTTAGCAAGTTCGGCGTAATTTGGAATGAATCTCCTCAGAAATTTTTCTTTCCCTTGGAGTTTCTGAATCTGAAGCAAATTTGAAGGTGGAGGCATATCGATGATTGCCTGAACTTTACATGGCTCAAGTCGAATCCCATCCTTAGCAACTACGAAACCAAGTAAACAACCAGAACCGACACAAAACACACACTTGTGTGGATTGAGTCGTATTTTGTAGTGTCAGCAACGTAAAAATATAGTTCTCAAATGCTGCGGATGGTCAGTCCGCTTTTGCGAATGAGCTGATAGATCATCGAGATATGGTTGAACGATGTGTTTGATGTCATGGAAGGTGTAGTTCATAGCCCTCTGAAAAGTTGCCCCTGTGTTCTTTAAACCGAAAGTAGGGAAAATTTTAAGAACCCCCCCTAAATTTATATGTATAATAAATGGGCGAATCTCCATGGTATATAGGAAAA
>APFE030801930.1:2628-36523 GCA_000404065.3 Pinus taeda
ATCACCAGGTACCAATCAAACACTTCGATGTGTGGAAGACTGCCTTCAAAGATAAGGAGGGCCGTTTCGAATGGTTGGTATGCCTTTTGGATTGACGAATTCTCCTGCAACCTTCATGAGGCTAATGGATGACATCTTGTGGCCATTCACCAACTCATTTTTAGTCGTATACTTGGATGACATCCTGATCTTCAGCCAGAGTTGGGAAGAACACCTCCCCCACATCTGACAGGTTCTCCAAACACTGTGACAACACAAGTTATGTTCTAATTTGGAGAAACACACTTTTGGCATGACCCAGGTTGAGTATTTGGGATACATTATTGATGAACAAGGGTGCATGTGGATCCAGCCAAGATCCAAGTCATTCGAGATTAGCCATCTACAACCACTCTGACAGAGCTTGTAGCTTTCTAGGTCTTGCCAACTTCTACCATAGGTTCATGTTGGGATTTTCTCATATCACTTGGCCCTTGAGTCAAGTCACCAAGGGAGGAGCAAAAGAAAAATTATTTTGGTCTGAATCTCAATAGAAGGCATTCATAGAGTTGAAAGGTTGCCTCTGCGCAACACTAGTGCTTGCATTACCAGACTTGCAATAACCATTTAAGGTCAAGACATATGCCTCTGACTATGTTATTGGGGCAGTCCTTACTCAACACAGGAATCCAGTGGAATATCATAGTGAGACACTTTCAGACACAGTTCGAAAGTATCCCACTTATGAAAAATAGATGTATTCCATTGTGCAGGCCTACTGACAATGTAAGCATTACATTTCGGTGAAGGAAACAATCATCCACATAGACCATTGACCCCTGCAGTTCATACAGACCCAAGGGAAATTGCAGAATGATCGCCATTAGAAGTGGTCCACATACCTACAACAGTTCCATTTGAATATCAAGTATAAGAAGGGCAACACCAATAATGTTGCAGATTACCTCAGTCGACCACCAATCATCACATTAACCACCGTGCTCAACTCTTGTGGGCACGAGACTTTTGATTGGCCACTTCTATACAAAAGCAACCCAAAATTTGGCCACACATAGCAGACACACTTAGAGGGTCAGCATGTTCCATATTTTCACCTCCGGGATGCCCTGTTATGCCTCCTGGGTCACCTTTGTGTTCCTTCAAGTGAGCGTGCGAAGATGATTTGGGAAGCACACTACATTCGAGCTGCTAGGCATTTCAGGATTGAGAAAATGGTGGCAATATTGTAGAAGTATTTCTATTGGCCGAATCTTCGACACAATGTCAGGAAACACATCAGATCATGCACTGCCTGTACCATTGCCAAACTAACCATCAACAAGCAAGACCTCTATACCCCGCTGCCTACCCTAGTGGAGCTTGGCATTCCATCTCCATGGATTACAAGTCAAGCCTTCCTTCCACTAAGCATGGAAATGACTATGTTTTTGTGGTCATCAACAGGTTCTCGAAGATGGCCATTATGGAGGCCTGCAAGAAGAATATCACAACAGAAGACACTGCTAAACTCTTCTTTGAATGAGTGTGGGTACACTTTGGGATCCCACAGTCTATCATCTTATATCAGGACAGCAGGTTCCTCAGTACATTTTGGTCGAGTCTTTGGTCGATGTTGGACACCAAACTCACTAAGTCCACAACCTTCCATCCTCAAACTGATGGCTAGACAGAGGTTGTCAACACGATGATCGTACACATTCTGCACATGTACAACTCAAAGCATCCATGCACATGGGATGAGAGCCTCCCCTATGTTCAGCAAAGCTACAACCGGGCTCTTCACAACTCGATTGGCCACAACCCTTTTCAGGTGGACTTGGGATTCTAGCCACTATGTCCCATTTATGTGGCCATGCCATTGGCAGCTACTCACGCAGATTCGGCTCACGTCTAGTCCGAAACAAATAAGGCAACTAGCTTCATTGAGCACATCACACATATTCGCTAGCAGGTCCATGAAATTCTGGAGAAATCAAATGCCAAGTATAGACAGCGACATGATCAACATCGGGTGCCACACAAGTTTTAGGTGGGTGAAAAAGTTTGGTTGCATTTGCAAAAGGAACACCTTACCGGAGCCTATCAGAAACTTAGACCACTCCGATATGGTCCTTACACCATTACCAAGGCTATGGGAGATAATGCATTTGAGCTCAACATTCCCCCATTCTTTGGCTTGCACCCAGTGTTCAATGTGGATCGCCTTCGGCCATACTTTCCACCATTACTAGACACATCTGACATTGTAGAATAGCTCACACCCCTAGAGTTAAATCTAGATTGCATGGAACAAGCTACAATTGATCTGATCATGGACACAGAGATTAAGCACACTCGCCAATGAAATATCCAATTTTATCGAGTTGTCAAAGCAAGCCAACTCCTTCACTAGGGCAAGTGGCTCACCAGGGACCAAGTTCAGTAGAAGTTTCCTCATCTCATGGAGGAACTCAATGCAATGGGGACCATTGCTTCCTAAGGGGGGAGGAATTATCCAGGTGGATATTGGTGGCCACCTACCAAGTCCACTTGGACACACACCATTGTTTCCTTTAGCTTTTCAATTTCCTTAACTGTAGCACATTTTACTATTTTTAGCAGTTTTTGGGGTCCTGAACCTCCGGAGCCGTTTTGAGGCCCTAAACGACGTTTTTTGGGAAACCTAGTAGAAACATGGGTATGGACCCATGTTTCTCTTCCAAAATTTGTAGGTCTTGGATAGATATTTCTAATGAGATATTTTGCGCATCAAACGGAGATCATATGCCAAAGTTACAACCCTGGGAAGTTGATTTACCAATTTACCCAAACGGGGCCCACAATTTGACGTTTCATCTTCTAGGTTAGGTTTTTGGATGTTTAGGGTTTTCCATTATTTATCAACAATAAATATGCCTTTGAACCTCATTGTAACACAGCTCAGAGGCATGTAGCCGCCACACCTCTTCTCAGAGATAAGCTACCATCACCCTAGCTGGTTTATTTGCATTGTTGTTTGTAAGAATATTTCAGTATTTTACACTAATGAAACGAAGTATTATTTCCATTGCATCTTTGTGTTTATGTTTATCTCTGTAATTTGTTGCATTGCTATTTAAATCTGGATCAGAAATAGTGGCAGATATATCAACTTTGGAGGCCACCATGTAGACAATGTATAGAATATTTGTCACCGTGAACAAAGTGATTGTCCATCTATATATTTTCAACAAGAGTGTGCAAAGACAACCCAAACTCTCAAAGACATTTACATTGCTATTATGCTCATGCAAGAATGGACAATGAGATATAATGGAGGCCCGCTTTACTTACACAAGAGGATGAAGGGAGAAGTTGAGCTAGCTAAATCATGGATTGGGATGTTGACCCGGAACTACAAGAAACTCTCTTTGCTCATCACTGGCATCGAGGCTTCCTATGCACAGATGTTTAGGAATCTGGATGTCATAGTGTGGATACACAAGATCCCTTCCATTAGAACCCTCACCAACCCCATGAGGAAGAACTAAGTCATGTTAGATATCGATAAGTACATAGAGAAATTGATGCGCGTAGCCACTAGTGATGACTTGCAGCTAAACGTAGAGAACATGTAAAGGTACACGAGTGATCTAGCAACACTCAGGACAATGTTGTGCATGGCTTAGAATGAGCTTGATAGAGGTTTCAGAGCCATATACCTAGAATCCATGGAGGTAAGAGTCCTCTTTTACAAAGATTTCATCAAATAGTACGGGGACACAATAGTGCATTACCAACCTTGGTACCAGTTCATCATCAAAGATCACCATGAGGAGGTTACTGAGTTGGTCTTTCCTGAGGATCCCGAGTGATGTTTTTTGTCTTGTCAAGTTGACTTAAGCCTATTTTTGTCCCACATGGGTATATGTGGAAATTATATTATCGTAAACATGTTGGAAGTGAAATTCCAAGTGTGATTAGTGGAATGTGAACAACCATTGTTGTAATGTCAAGAGTCATGAGGGTAGTCCAAGAGTCAAAGGGGAATTTCAAGGGTCATCCCACCCTTTTCTATATATAGAACCTCATAACTCATAGTACATGCTTTTGGGAGCCAATATTTTGGCTAGGCATTGTTTAGAGAACACTTGGAGAGTATTGTGACAAGCATTGGCTTCTCCACAGTGTAGAGCGAGAACATTTCTTTGGATGAGCAAGTGGTGTTGACTATAATGTTCCACTATTGGGGCTAGTGGTTGTCAATGATGTATGTAAGGATGCAACTTTCACTTTATATATATAACAAAGCCAACACATTTTCATGCATATGTTGTTATTATAGTTGGACTATTCTGGTTGATTTAGAAATGTATGTTATTTAACTTACGTATTGGTATATGAACTATTTTTTATGCAATTGTATGAATATTGTTGCAAACATGTTGTTGGTTTAACCAGTCACTTTGGATTGTGGACTATTCTTCTTTCCATCTTGTGATGTCATTCAACTCGTGTGTTCCTTTCAGGTTGTGTACTATTACAGGCTTCTAAGGGACACACTTCCTTCTCCCCTCTATGTGTTAGAACCCCCATGCATCTCACTTGATTCGCTGGAGGGTCACACACTTTCTTCCAACAAAGATATCACACTTACCTCTGCGTGATATTGCAATGAAGGCATTACTTTACTAGCCACTGCTGAGACTCCTACTCCAAACGATATGAGGTATAGTTGCGACTTCTTACCAGGGAGATCCCCTGACATGTTTGCGGGTCCAACATCGTCAACATAAATTTAACCCACAAACTTTGCTCCTTTATTCATTAAGAACATTACGACAACTTTGATTTTAACACATAGCTAGCCAATATCATGAGCTGATACCACTATAAAGCTCCAAATCTTAAATTTGCAAAACATTTCTTGAGAAATCAATGCCACAAATTTCATATACATATTTCACAAATTAATCCACAAAATAAACGACAAACTGTAAATATCTAAACTACAATCTCACTCAAAATAACACAACATGAGGAACAATGAGAAATGCGACAACAATAACAAAATCTAGCTTTATTATATAGAAATATATATGCTAATACAATAGCTGGAAATGACCCTCAAAGATATGTTATAATGTTCATGTCAGTGTCCAATCTTAAACAGGAAATCAATCACCACACCTGTGAATTCTGAATGAATCCACCAATGGGAGAGATGGATTCTCACACAAACCTCACTTAATCACCTGAGGGTTTCTGTCCTAGGGCTACTGGAGTAGAGAAATATGTTCTCAAACCTCTCACATAGATACACTGCACAGATCCAATATGTCTCCAAATGTTTTTCTCCTCCTCTTTTATAGATCTTCATAGATAGATTCCCAAGCCTCTTAAAGCATCTCATTTCATATTTTATTATTATTCTAGGAGGTCCTCCATTTACTTTAAGTGATCTTTTAATATTATTTTATGTCACTTAAGTCACTTTTGGTCTTTTTCCTCCAATCAATTATCTTTCCTTAATTAAATGGCTAATTAAAGCCATTTTCAATCAAGTAAAATGGTAAATCTCCCAACATATTATCTCTAATCATTGGATGTTACTTCTCATCATCCCATCCTATATATCTTATCGTTCCAATTCCAACAAGCTATTACACAGAGGCATTCCATCAAGTAACTAATTAAGTTAGGCCCAGTAATAACTATATTTTTTGAAAGTTATCAGAATGCAACAGAATGAAATCCAAGTTGTGCGGATGATATAATATGCCAAGAAAATGCCATCGGTTCCCATAAAAACTCCTTAAAAATCCTCCACAATCCCTGATGGTGTGATCCCTCTCTTGCAACCTGGCCATCACATACCTTAGAAACCCAATCTAGTTGTACTACAGAGGAAAATAAAAATGGGGACATGACGGTTTATGTTTACATATGCACTTTCTAGGAACAAAACACAGTCCCTTGTTTGGATCAAGAGCATAAAATGGTTTAATGATACATAATAAGGATATTCATTATTTATCCTTTATTGTGTAACTTCTATTGGGAACCAACAATCTTATGAAAAAAATTCAAGGAATTAAATAAAAAAAAAATGAATTCAAATTTATAAGACAAAGAAAGAAATGTAAATCTATCCTCTTAAACAATATATCTATAATAAATGTATTACAATATAAACCATATTAGGGGCCTTTCCTAGTTAACTTGTGTTGTAAAGAAAGAAACAACATGATTACTTTGTTATTCACATGAGATCCCATAATAACTTTTCTTTTTCTATTAAGGAATTCGTTTGTAGATTTACATTACAATCCCTAAATTTACACAAACTTGGTGTAAGATGCACATAGACTCTTCTATCAACCCTCACTAACAAAATATATCCTATGCATCATAATTCAACAATATATTTTTTTAACTCCCACTCTTTACATCACATAACATTTATATAGAGTGTGGGAGGACATTTTAAGGCCATGTTTGATTCCCCTATTTTACTGAGTTTACAAAGTCATTCTAGCTCTGTAAACCAAAGACAAAAGTATGGCATAGTGCCATAATACAAGTACATTGATTTTCTCACAAGAATAGTAGACAACTATTATCTTGGGATATTTCCATAACAAGTAATGCACGAAAACATCCCCCCCCCCCCACTTGATAGTAACCTTGAACTTGTTCAAATGTTAATCTCTGCCATGTTGGATGCCCTATTTTGGCTTATGTTTGACTAAAACTTCGACCATTGAGCAACTCTTTCCTCATTTACCCAAGTTTCAATCTACCCAACACCAAACCATGTTGGGTAACCTAATGACAAAATATGTGTGGCATAGTTTCCCCTAGATGCACGCAAGTATGCTAATCAATGATGGGGTTTACCATGTTTATATTGGGTTATAGGATCTGCCACCAATATTAGGAAAAACAAATTCTAACTCATTAATTCATCAAAAATATAGGAAATCACTAAAATTTAACAATTTTATAGCTCATGAGATTGTTGTGATAATTTTCCTTGAAAATAAAATTGGATATGATAAAAGGGATACCATTGAGGTCAAAAGAGGGCATAAAAAAGGTTCAAACTTCTAATAGTAGAAAATAATTGAAAATGAAAGTTCAACAAGATGTTCTCCAAGTAGGATTGTAAACTAATGTATCATCCAAATAAACAATAACAAATGAATATAGATAATTTCATAGTATGTCATAAACATAGATGGTGTGTTGTATAAACTAAATGGCATAACCAACCATTCATATGAAACATGTCTTATTTGAAACAAGCTTTCCATGTGTCTTATTCTTTGGCTCGAACTTGATGGCTTCATAACTTTAAATAGAGCTTGGAGAAGTATTGTGTGAGATGCAATTGATCTAATCAATCATCAATCCTACATAGGGGGTACCTATTTTTTAGCGTTATCTTGTTTAGTGCCATGTAAAAAATTCACTAAGTCCCATATTTATTTGGTATAATTATGATGGGTGTCCCACAAGGTGAAATATTTTGTCAAATCACACACTACTTCGAAAGCTAATACAACTACTTCTTAGTTTTATTTTCCTCTAAAACATATTGTCTCTACATCTCAGTATTCAATAATAGAGAGTATAGAAATATTTGGATTCCATGCCCCACTTCCCTCTTGGATAATATCTCTTTATGCTCCTATAACAGTGCCCTTTATGTCTATGAAAAACCTTCCAATTGATGTATTTCTTCCTTAGTACACCCCTATAGTTATGTTTGTTCCCCATTTGACTCTTCACTAGACTATTTTTTAGTTAAGAAAAGTTAAACATACTTCTTACTTGAACTAAATAATTTCTTGTCTTAGTTCGTAGATACTACTTAAATCTTGGACTTGCCTTTGTGTGTGCTAATGATGATTGATTTCCCATCCTTAATGAGGTTATAATGGTTGTCTTTCCACATGAATATTGCATGCCTTATATACATGTAGGGACTTCCAAACATGAATCCACATACATCAAGTGGTACTACATCCAATTCTACTTTAATGATATAATCAATACCTACAACAAGTTTTATCTTCCATTATTGTGTTATCTTGATCTCTACATCCTCTTTTACACTCCAAGGATGATTGTGAATATCCACTCCAAGTTTTTTGACCAAATTTGTTGCTATGCAGTTATCTTTTGAATTTGATTCAAACAAGGAATCTATCTTGGTATTCATAACCTAGATCTTAATGTAGAAGAGTTTGGCCATCTCCTTCTATTCCTAGTGATGGAAGCTTATTTAGATTCACCTCAATTTTCACTATTTTCCTCAAAATATTATTATCCACATCAAAGCTAATTTTCGCCTGATTCCTTAGATGTATGGGTAGAAGTATATTTTTCCTTCCATCTTTCTTGAAGTTCTTTAGGTTTAGCTCTAGATGAAGTTTACATATTTTCTCCTTGATAAGGCCATCAAAGTTGAAATGGTTAAAATGGTTGCTAGGATCCTTTAAATAATGTGCAATGGTTATTGTATTCTTATCCTTTTACCCTTTTCACTTCTTCCCCTCGATATTTTTTTATTTATTTTTACTTCAAACCACTTGCTTGGCCTTTCTTTTGGACTATGCTTTCCATATATTGTTCCTATACACATGCCTCATCTATTGTCCCACTCAATAGCTTCCTTTGTGATACCATATTGTATTTTGACCATCAATTCCATTTCTTGTTTTTCACATTAGGTGGCACCTATTTTATCATCTTTTGATACCCCATGTATTAGATGCCTTTATTTGGCCATTACTCCCTTCACACATATCACTTTCATCTTGATACCTACTCTAAACTCTACTAAAAAAGTCCTTATCATTCCAGACGCATTATTTTATCATTATACAAGTGCATACACACCATTTCTCTTCACACAAGGCATATATACCTTCAAAAATTATTGAAAATGATAAAAAAATATCATGAAAATTACATTCCCATGACTAAAGTTTATGGGAAAACTACTTTTATAATTCGCTAGAACATGTGGTAAGTGGTCTTTAACCATATTGAAAGTATAAAAAGAGGCCTAGTAGAGGAAATGAATAGAAGCACAAGAACTTTTGCTATAGATAAGTTATCCTCTTTTGAATAGAAGTCAAAGTTAGTTATCTCCCATGGTTTTTTGTGACGTCCATCCTTTAGGATGTCCCTATTTCTTGAAGTGATCTCTCCTTTTCTTTTTTTAGGCTTAAAACCTCTGGGTTTTTTTCATACTAGTGTGTACAAGAGCATTAGAGTTTGAAGTAGTCCCAAATGGCCAAAGGATGGAGGAGTCCAAACAATGATGATGGTGAGGTTAGGTATATGTTTTATGTATCATTGTTCACTGTAATAAAATTATGATCCATCTCTTCGCTACCCCTAACCAATCCAAACTATGTATTATTTTTAATAATTTGATGTCGTCTTAGTATTTGGATGTGTTTTTATTATCCTAATGGAGTTAGGTAAGGTAGTTATTGCATATTTCTACTTTCTTATGCAAACAAGTTTGAGGAATTTATTTGCTTCTTTGTGTAAGTTTGCAAACTTGGATGAGAGTAAAGACACTTGGAGTGAAGCCAACATCCAAGATTCATCTCCACTATTCATTAATATCATGTATAAATGGTAGTTACATAAAAATAATTGAGGGCTACTTTAGAGATATAATTATATTGTTCTTTGAATTCCACTCTATAAATGATCAACCCTAGTTATAGAATTATTATAATCCACGACAATTTGAGAGTTAAAAATAGCTCTTAACTAAAAAATTATCTCAATTAAGAGTGTCAAATGAACCAAAATTAACAAATTTTGTTGCAATTTAAGAAACTTGTGACTACTTCAATAAATATGTATACCCACAAATTTCCAAAATCCTATCAAACCTATTTCAAATAGATTGATTACCAAATAATTTGTAATTTATTAAATATTTTTTTTGTTATGGTTAATTATATTATTTTGAATAATTTTTTTTAAACAATATCAGTAATATATTAAATATATATGTAAATAAATAATATCTTATATAAATATATATAATATATTATATAATAATATATATATATCGAGAGAGAGAGAAGAGAAGAGAGAGAGAGATCACTAAAAATGGGAAACAAATTAAACATTTGAATTATTATTTAAATAAAATAAAAAAATTCATTTTCATGTTTTCACCATTTAAAATCTACACTTGGTTCATTTCACAATTCTTAAAAAAATATATTATATTTTTTAAAGAAAATTATTATTTTGGATGTGTGTTGTGTGTGTGTTCCCTCCTAATTAGTACTCATTTATGTCTCTCTTATCATTTACATAAGCCATGCAATGTTAAATTGAATAAAGAATTCGAGGCAAAAATATAGTGATTTGGTTGGATTGGTCACTCCACTTATTAGTCCCTTCCTCATTAGGGATTATAAAATTTGTCTCGCATTGACATGCGTTGACTCTCAACATTTTTGTCGATTTTATTACAATTTTATCCAAAGTCTGGAGAAAATGCTTAATCTTCCAATTTTCCTTTATTTTCAAAAACAATTTTCTAATTTTCTATTAATATTATTTCTAATCTTTTATTGACTCAATGAGATATGATGGGACATAATTCCCCTGGTGGAAGTTTTTTTATTTTTGGTATTTTTCAATCCCTCACAATTCAAAAGTTAGAAAAAAAAAAATTTTGTGATTGGTCATTACATTGGTGACTTCTCTGATCATTGACACTAAAACTGACATTGTTATACTACTTCTCTACCCAATGATTCTAGAACTGATACTATTGAAGGTCCTTTATGTACGCGGGGGAGGAGAGATAAACAAATCTGCAATTAGAATTACGGCTATGTGTGCAAAGGTTTACTGATGATACCTCTTCAATAGCCTATGAAGATTTGTTTGTGCATAAAAATATAGGAGATTAGTGTTGTGTGGAGCACAAGGCTTTTAATCATGGGTTCAAATCATCATTCTCCACACTCCCACAAAATTTGATATTAACCGTGTGTATTTTTATGTCCACTAGGTGATCATGGCTCTTTCAAATGTGTATTGTGTTTGTGGTTCTTTTATTTTGTTTAGTGCTTCTCCATGGTTTTTCTTGTTCTGACGGAGGTTTCATATAGCGTATTAACATAATTTTTCTAATGAATTGAACAGAGGGATCCCAATGGAGCTCAAAACCTGCTCAAGAATATAGGAAAGGGTTTTTCATGACCTTACCTTAGGTGTACATATAATCCAGATGTATGAAACATGATTGTGGAAAATGAAAACCTAATTCTTTTATCATTTTACAGAGTGACTTTTCTAATTCTCCGCCAATATCGCTTGATCATTCAGTCATTGGGCCTATTTGAAGATTGCATGCAAACCTCTTCTCAACCCCAATAATTTAAGGCTCAATCCTATACACACTTGGCCCAGTTTCATTCCTTCTCTTTAGCTCAATGAAATGAATGGATATGTTGAATGAGAAATATTTATGATCCACTTATTAAAACGACATTAGAAAAAAGATAGCAGTTGATATTGAGCTAATAAATCACAAGAATGTAATGATTTGACCAAGTACCTACATTGGATGATAAGACATGATCATTTTTCACACATGGATATATTTTTTCCGGAATAATTTCAATGTCACTAGAGTAAGTTCTAGCTGCATTGGAGATTCTGCTATAAGTTGGTTCAGAAACCAACAAACCATTGATATGATTTCTCCAAACAATCACCACATCCCCCTATGATTACTAATCAAATTATCAACCTTGGCTTGCGAGTTTGTTATGTTGAATTATGTAACTAGGTTCGGTCTTCATAAATGTATTTGAGATGTACTTGTCAAAAGAATGAAGAAAATATTCTTATTAGTAGTAGTATGGCTTACTAAAATATGGGTTTCATGCTTGGGTCATCATGTTTTAGGTGAAAGTCCCTATTGAGTACTTCTGAGATTTATTTTTAGACATTAGAGTCATTGTAAATTAAAAGAGACCCTTCTTGGGCTTTTGAATAATGTAAAAGGAATTATTTTTGAGTCAAAATGAATTTAGTCTCCTCCACACCAAATCAACCTCAAGAAGATGAATTCTGCCTCAAGACAAGTAATTCAACCTCCCTAGAAGGGTATAAATACAAGGTAGTTCAAATTCATTTGGAGCATCTCTCTCTCTCTCACATAGTTTGATTTCTGAAGATGGAAGCTGGAAAAGTGAGAAGTTGAGAAAGGGTTGGAAAGAAGTGTGAGTTTCTGGAAGGGGATATAAGACCTCAAGATCAAAATTTTACGATAACTCTCACTCAGTTCTAAGGTGTATCAAGGTAGATCGAAGTTTTTCTAGTTTGGTTGATGTTGTTTCTACTATTATTGTTGGGTTGAAGCTACTACTGGGTCGTAGCTGCAACTAATGCTACTAGGTCGATTTTTCTTTGGAAGGACTATCATTTTCAAGAAGTATTAAAGGCTAACTTGGTGTGGATGAAGACTTTGTTTGGGTCTATAATCATGGATTATCTCGAGAAACTATTGAAGGAAGAATTTTTTACTGGGTTTTCCCTAGATAGGGGATTTTCCCTGTCTATCCTCCTACATCTATGCTCTTGCGTCATTGTTTTGGTAATTGCTTGATGGAATAAAAGATAAAAAGAACATAAAGATAAAACAATGACAAGTAATAATCTATATAAGAAAATATTTCTTCTTTTCATATTTCCTAACATGTTTTCAGAGCTAAGGTGAAGAAGGAAAACAAGAGTTTGTTAGAAGGAATCTAAAGGATTGATCTAGGGATTATGTAAGGAGATGTTATAAGAGAATAACCTCACTATTTTCAAGGAAAATGTCTAACACATTAAAGACTGAGAATAAATTGGAAGGAGCATCAAACTACAGATCTTGGAAGAAGAGAATTGACCTCATTCTTAAAAAGAACAAGTTCTTCGATGTGGTCAGAGGAAAGGTGAAGAAACCTACTGAAGAATCTAGTGATGTAGACAAGGTGAAGTATAGTGAATTGGAGATATTGGCTATGACATTGATGGTAGAAACCATAAAGGACAATATTGTCCCATACATTTCCAATATAGACAATGCTCAAGAAATTATTCACTATCAAGAACACCGGTCAAGTAGTAATCTTGAAGAATGAGTTAAGGACTACAATGATGACAAAGGATGATATCGTGGCTTCCTTATTTGAAAGGACATCAAATATTAGAGATGAACTTCAAGCCATAGATGAAATAGTATCGGAGAAGGAGCTAGTAACCAATGCACTATTGGGATTACCATCTACCTGGAGTTTTTTTTTATTCAGGTCTCAATAGTTGGAAAGAAGCTCCTACAGGTGAAAAATTTTGGAATGTTTGCATCCAATAAGAGATGAGAATTTCTTTAGCATCCAATGAAGAAGAATAAAAGGTCTCAAATGCATACCCCCCTTCTCTTAAGAAAGGACACTCCAAGAAGTCAAGAGGGCCAAGGAGGAAGTTTGATATGTCCAAGATAGAATGTTACCAATGCCACAAGATGGGTCACTATACAAGTGATTGCCCTGGCAATCCGAAGAACAAGAAAATAAGCATAGATTAAGCCAATGTTGTTGAAGAAGGATCTCCAAAGAAGACTAAGCCTAAAGAACTAGATATAAGGGACTTACACTACTAAATTTCTTTGATCTAAGCATTAGCTATTTCATTTTTAGTTTTTTATAGGTTTAACATATTTTGGAAAAACAATTTTATTTGTTCTTAAAGTTATAGGCATCCCTAAATTATCCTAACTTATGTAGGTATGCAACAAAATACAGATATGCACATAAACATAGAGATGCAACAAAAATAAAACTTCATTTCCTTAATATTAAATAAATGAAATATGCTTACATGCAGAAAAGGAAATTGTTATGAAACCAGCTGAAGAAAAGATAGAAAAGATAGATCAACGCCTTAGAATTCAGCCTCTTCGAGGGGGAAACCTCCTTTACATTACATAAATGAACAATTCTTGGATGATACAAATGAAAAGACCTCCTCTCTATATATAGGAGTCTAAGGGGTCATAACATAATCAGAGCCTACATAACAATAATAATGTAAGGGCACAATAATAACAATAGTGGGCTTCTATGGGGCACAATAGTAACAATATGGGCACTACATGGGTACATCAATATAATAAGTGGGTTGTACTAATAACAATAAGGGGTTACACTAGTAGTATAGGGGCCTAACAAAAATAAACTAGCTCAGGCGATGGTAACTTATCTATGAGAAGAGATGTGACGGATGCATGCCTTGGAACTATGTTATAATGAGGCTCAAAGTCCTATTTATTATTGAGAAACAATGGAATACCATAAACATCCAAAAACCTAACCCTGTGAGATGAAGTGCCAAAACTATGGGACCCATTTGGGTAAATTGGTACATCAACTTCCCGAGGTCATAACTTTGGCATATGATCTTTGTTTGGTTATCATAATACATCGTTTCGAAGATCTCAAAGAGTATACTGAAAACAATAAAATCAATTTGGATGGGGACTTTTCTTGGCCTATCTATTTTCCCTAAAAATGTCTTTGAGTCCCTCAAAACAGCTCCGCAAGTTTAGGACCCAAGAAACTGCCAAAAATAGTAAGTTGTACTACAATTAAGGAAACTGAAAAGAAACAATGGTGGGGGTACTAGTGGAATACGTGGTTGGTCACTAATATCCACCTAGATCAGTACTCCCCTCTTAGGAAGCAATGGTCCCTGTATTAAGTGCCTCCATGAGATGGGGAAACGTCTGTTGAACTTGGTGCAGGAGTTGGCCAACCTTGACAACCCAATACAGTTGGATATTCTGTTGGAGAGTGTTCTTCATCTACATGTCCATGATCCAATCCGTTGTGGCCTATTCCATGCAGTGTGGGTTTAACTCTAGTTGTGTGAGTTTTTTTGCAATGTCTAATGTCTCCAGCAATGGTGGAAAGTATGGTCGAAGGTGGTCCATATTGAACACTAGGTGCAAGCCAAGGAATGTTGGAAAGTTGAGCTCGAAAGCATTGTTCCCTACAACTTTAGTAATGGTGTAAGGCTAATATTGGAGTGAGTGAAGCTTACGGTGGGGCCCAATGAGGTTCTCCTTCTGCAAATGTGACTAATCTTTATCACCCACCTAGAAGTTGTGTCGCACCCAATGATGATCATGACGTTGCTTGCACTTAGCATTGACTCTATCCAATATGTCATGGACCTACTAGTGGATGTGCTAAATGCACTCAATGAAGTTGTTATCCTTGTCATCTTTGGACTTGAGATGAGCCGAGTCTGCCTAAGTAGCTACAAATAGTATGGCCACATCAATGGGACATAGTGGCTAGAACCCCAACCCCACTTGAAAGGAGTTGTGGCCAGTTGAGCTATGGAGAGCTTTGTTGTAACTATGCTCGACATAGGGGAGGCTTTCATCCCATGAGCATGGATTCTTTGAGCTGTACATATGAAGAATGTGTATGGTCATCCTATTAAAGGCATCTGTTTGGCCATCAGTTTTGGGGTGGAAAGTCGTGGACTTAGTGAGCTTGGTATCCAACATCAACCAGAGACTTGACCAAAATTTACTTAGGAACCTACTCTCCTGATATGAGATAATGGACCGTGGGATCCCAAAATGTACCCACACTAATTCAAATAAGAGCTTAGTTGTGGATTATGTTGTGATACTCTTCTTGCAGACTGCCAGAATGGCCATCTTAGAGAATCTGTCGACGACCAAGAAAATGCAGTCATTGCCACATTTAGTAGAAGGAAGGCCTGACACGTAATTGATGGAAATGGATTCCCAAGGTCAACTAAGAGTAGATAGAGGAGTATATAGGCATTTCTTATTAATGGTTGGTTTTGAAATTTTGCAGGTAGTGCAGGATCTATGTACTTCCCAACATCTTGTCAAAGGTTCGACCAATAAAAATATTTCTGCAGCACTACCATTGTTTTCTCTACCCCGAAATGTCCATTGACCTAATTATAGTGCACCTCCAAAATCATCTTGGCACGATCACTTGAAGGAACACAAAGGTGTCCCATGTGACATAACAATGCATCCTAGAGGTGAAAATTTGGAACTTTCTTACCTTCTAGGAGTGTCTAGTATGTGTTGTCAAATTTTGGATCACTCTTGCAAAGATGTGGCCACCATGCGGTTTCGTGCCCACAAGATTCAAGCACAGTGGTCAGCACCACGAATGGTAGTCGGCTGAGGCAGTATACAACATTTTTGGTAGTTTCCTTCTTGTACATAATTTTCAAATGGAACTGTTGCGGGCATGTGGACCATTTCTGATAGTGATCATTCTACAACTTCCCTTGTGTCTATATGAAATACAGGGGTTGGTGGTCTGTGTGGATGACCGTTTCCTTCCCAAAAATGTAATGTTTCCATTGTTAGTAGACCTACACAATGGAATAAATCTCTTTATCATAGGTGGGATACTTTCAGACTATGTCTGAAGGTGTCTCAATGTGATATGCCATGAGATGCCCCTGCTGAGTAAGAATTGAACCAATAGTATAGTCAGAGGCATCTATCTCGATCTCAAATGGTTGTTGCAGGTCTGGTAATGTAAGCATTGGTGTAGAGCATAGGTGATGCTTCAACTCGAAAAATGCCTTCTTTTTGGATTTGGATCAAAATAACTTTTCATTGGCTCCTCCCTTGGTGACTTAACTCAAAGGCCAAGTTGTATGAGAGAACCCCAACATGAACCAATGGTAGAAGTTGGAAAGACCCAGAAAGTTGCGAAGCTTAGTAAGAGTTGTTGGGTCTGGCCAATCCTGAATACTTTTATCTTGCCTCAATCCACATGCACACCCCACTCATCGTTGATGAACCCCAAATATTGAACTTGGGTCATACCAAAAGTGCATTTCTCCAAATTGGCACACAACTTGTGTTGTCGCAAAGTTTGGAGGACCTCTCTAATATGGTGGAGGTGTTATTCCCAACTCTTGATTACGATCACAATGTCATCCAAATAAACCACCACAAATGAGTTGGTGAAGGGTCGCAATATATCATCTATCATCCTCATGAAGGTTGTGGGAAAATTCGTCAACCTGAAAATCATGACCATCCATTCGAAAAGGCCCTTGGATTTGAAGGCAACCTTCCACACATCGAAGGGTTTGATTAGTACCTAGTGATAATTGGACTTCATGTCAATCTTACTGAAATATTTTTCCCCCTTGAGCTGGTCCAAAAGTTCATCAATCTGTGGGATTCGATACCTATTATTGAAAATGATATTGTTCAATGCCCCATAGTCAATACAGAGTCTCCAGGCCTCATCCTTCTTTTGTACCAACACGATCAGGCTCCCAAAGGGTGATGAAATTGGCCTGATGTGCCCTTTCTGCAATAGCTCCTAAATCTACCTCTTGATTTCATCATTCTCCAAAATAGAGCATCGATAGATTGGTCCATTAGGTAGCGACATGCCCGAGGCTAGATCGATGGAGTGCTTGACTTGATAGTGTATAGATACCCCTCCTAGTGAGGTGAATATGTCTCTATACTCCTCTGCAACCTTTTCCATCTGTTGTTGTCATCTGGAGGAGCCTTATCTGGAGGTTGTGGCCACAATCTTCTTCTTTCCCTAAGGGCAAATCATAAGGAAAACAAATTTCGTGGTCTGTGAAATGATCTTACTGCATTACTTCGTAGTGATCAAAGAAAATACGGTAGCCGATGCTACCTTCAATACCTTGTAAAACTTACTTCCCAAAGTAATAATAAAAATGTGAGGCCTAAACTCATTGATCCAAGGGATCAGTAAAGTGATTAAAACTAAAAGTGTTCAAAAGTGCTCGAAACCAGTGCCAAAAATTATATCTCACTAACCTGAATCCAACATAACTTGAATCGCTCAAAACTGATATTGTATGCTCCAGGTATCGCATTCTGATCATTTTCCCAAACAGGTAAAATTTTGTAGGTTGAAGTGCAAGACTGTTGACTGGGTAGTCTGTATGTTGACTAGGCAAGTTAACTAGACAAGTTGATTGTGTTTCTTAAGCCAATGGCAGGTTACCAATTTTCCTCATTGGATTGGCTCGAATTAGGAGATTCTAATTCATTGTGGATGGTTTTTGATGACTCGATGAATGGGTGCCACATGGCCGAATCACAGGCTGCCATGTGGTACACTGGGGTTGAACAAAATTTTGCTTATGAACTGAATTCGCCTCCATGGGGTTCGACCTTGTGACCTTAGAGCAGATAGTGCATCACTCTACCATAGCGCTATGGATGGTTCTTATTAACCATAGTAGCCATATCATATATAAACTTTTGGCGGATTTCCATTGGGGAATAGTGTCAGGGCTAAGCCCCAACCCAAGTTTTTGGAACTAGAGAATAAAACCATGGGAAAAGTTCATAGTTAATGCCAATAGAAAAAGGGGCTTGGAAAATGCCCAAGTCGAGGGTACATGGGCTACACGAGACTGGTAATAGAGCGTTGGAGTGCTAACAAGAGGGGGGCTAACCCTCAGCCCTAGGCAAGGTCTTTTGTAGTGATGGAACCGTGGTCATGGGAAGGGATAGGGAGCCGACAAATAGGTGTGAAGGTTTGGGGATAGCCCAAGGTTACGTGGCACCATAAAACCAAAGGTGTGAATGTCATGGGGCCTATGTTGGCAGGGGTAGGCAGTTAGCCCTAGCCCCTAGGTGTATGGCCCATGTGGCCCTATTTTTCCGCTCGAAGGGGTCATTGAGCATTTAAAGGAAGTGACAAATTGCACCTGAAATGACACAAAACTCATTGGCACCAAGAGAAAATATCATTTTCCAGTTCCGAAAAAGGTAGAATTTGTAGAATAGTTAGTAGGGAAGTCCAATTTGTATAGGAGTTAGCAGCAAAACATCTCTAGAGCATAACTTGTTCTGTTTTTGGCCAAATTGATCCCACCAAGAGCCCAGGTTAGGGTTTTTGACTATTCTGGAGGCATTGGATACATTATTTTCTCATTCTGATCATTGTAAATCCATGTAAACATAAATTTGAGCACTTAATGAAAAATGCCCAACATTGGAAGCTAGACCAAGATATGTCGCCCACGAGGGGTGAACTCCTTTATCATTTTGTTGTCGTGTGTTACTGTATATGGTATATTTGTCTATGTTTTTATGCTTAAAAATGAGTTTTAAAACCATTATTTTATGTACTTTTGAAAATTGATGCCTTGCCTAAAATACATAAAATTTTACGTGCAAATTTTCCATAAACCTTCAAGTTTGTAATATAGATCAGTTTTGTATCAAAGCTCAAGGTTATTTTGAAGGTTCGATTTTGTTTAAGTGTTTTCTAATTCTTACAAGGTTCAAGATGGAAAGAGGAGAAGGAGTCCTTGCAGAGCCAAAACCTCAAGTGGGTTCAAGGAAGCCACAGATACCTCAAGCTTCACCAGTCATGGAACATGAAGAAGGTCATGAAGGAACGTTTGAGGAGAGAAATTTAAAAAAAGATTTCTTTGAACTGTCTGAAATGGTGAAAGTTATTTATGAGTAGAGGAACTCAAGGTTTCGAGGAGAAATCTCAAAACATCTGAAAGGAAATGGAGGAAATAGAAACAAGCCTTGAAAGGAAATGGAGGGGATGGTGACAAGACACTACCTACACCTCCATCCTCACCCTCATCTTCTTCTACCTCAAACCTTTCACAAACACCTCCACATTCTCAAAAAGGGCATGGTAAAACTCCTTTGTTAAAGCTTGACATAAATTTTGAATTTCCTATTTACAATGGAGAGTTAAATGCTGATAAATTAGATAATTGGGTTTGTGAGATTGAAGTGTATTGCAGGATACAAAGAATCAAGGATTATGCAACCAAAATTAAGCTAGCTTCTCTTAGGTTTGAAAGTGTAGCACTCATTTGGTAGGAGGCCAATACTCAAGAGGACATGAATAAAAGTGGTAAGGCTTTATCCTCTTGGAATAATTTTATTGTTTCAATAAGAAGACAATTTTATCCATTAGCATACATGCAAAAAGCTATAATGGATTGGAAAAACTTTATGTAAGCTAAGGGTCCAATTGTGCAAAGCTATACTCAAGAATTTAGGAAAAAAGATTTGATGTTGGGTATAGATTTATCTTCTCAAGACACTCTACTAAAATACATTGTAGGTTTACATAGTTATTTGAGGTACACAATTCTCATGTTCAACCCTACAAATCTAGATGAAGTATGTGTATAGTCAACTCATTTAGAAGCAAGAAGGAAGGTTGTTACCCAAGAGGGAAACAAAAATCCATTCAAGAGTGGAGACAGAGGAAAGGGGAAATTCAAAGGCAAAGGGAAGAAGAATTCTTCAGTCAAGAAGGAGGGAGAAAAACTGACATGTAAATGTTGTTCAAAATAAGGCCATAATGAAGACCATTATTGGAAACTTCAGCTTAAGATGAGACCCAAAAAGTTTAACAAAAATGGGAAACAAAAGACAATTGAAACTACACAACAAGATTTAGAATCCAATTTTGGGGATGAAACAAATATCACAACCATGGGATTTAAAGGTAAGGACTCTATTGCAAGTACTAGTTCTTCTAGTAACCTCAATGAAACTCAACATGAAAAACAAAGAATAGATTTTTTCCAGATTAGAGTCATCTCAAAACATACCAAGATAGATACTTTATTTTTTAGTGGATCACAAGCAAATCTTATTTCAAAAGACATTGTTAAGAAATTAAACTTGGAAACCATTCCTCATCCTAAACCTTATTCTTTAGGATGGATATGTGACAATGCAAAATTGCATGTGACAAAAATATGTAAACTGCACCATCATTCCAAACTTTATAGATGAGGTAGAGCTTGATGTAATGCCACTTGACATTTGTGGATTTGTTTTGGGAAGACCATATCTATATGATAGGGAAGCCATCTTTCATCACCATGAGAAAAAGTATCATTTATTTAAAGATTGGATTGAGTATATTGTTAGAGAACATCGCAAAAAATAGAATTTGTCTCTTATGAATGCTAGAAAAATGAAGAGGCTTGTTAACGCTAGTAAGAATTTTGTACTCTTGATGATAAAACCCAAAGATGATACTGAAAATGAATCCTTCCAAGGATGTGATGTAAAACTTAAATCTGATTTGGTTGAGGTTGTTAACACATATGACAAGATGTTTCAAGAACCTGAAGGATTTCCTCCTAAAAGAGGAATCCAACTTGAGATCCAATTGTAGGAATATTGTCCTCTTCCAAATATTGGCATGTATAGGATGTCAGCCACGAAGAATGAAGAAATCAAGAAACAAATCCAAGAGTTTCTTGATAAAGGGGTCATCGGACCAAGCACATCACCATGTGGATCTCCAATTGTTTTAGTAGCCAAGAAAGATGGTACATGGCACATGTGTGTGGATTTTAGAGCCTTGAACAAGATCACGGTAAAGAATCGTTACCCTCTTCCTCGAATTGATGATTTACTTGATCAATTGAAAGATGTTATTTACTTCACTAAGCTGGAATTGAGAAGTGATTATTATCATATTAGGATTGTTAAAGGGGACATATGGAAGACAACTTTCAAAACAAAGTAAGGTTTGTTTGAATGGTTGGTTATGCCATTTGGGCTTTGTAATGCTCCTACAACATTCATGAGAGTTATGAATGATATCTTAAGACCTTTTCTTGATGACTTTGTGATATTCTACTTAGATGACATTGATTTTCAGAAAGACTCATGAAGAGCATGTCAAGCATGTTAGGCAAGTCTTAGATGTCTTAAAGAAAGAAAAGTTGTTTTTAAATATGTCTAAATGTGAATTTGGAAAAATCTCGATAGTATAATTGGGTCATATTGTTGGAAGGGGTGAATTGAAGATTGATCCCTCAAAGGTTGAATTCATTTTGGATTGGCCAAAATGCAATAATGTAACAGAGGTTAGAAGTATGTTGGGAGCAGCACAATATTGGAAAAAGATCATTTCTAACTTCTCATCAATTGCAGCTCCATTCATGCTTTGACAAGTGTGAAATAGGGTTTTTTGTGGGGAAGCAAGAAGCAAAAAGCCTTTGATGCATTGAAAGAGAGAATCAGTACAACACTAGTTCTTCCACTCCTTGATTTAAGATAACCATTTGAGGTACAAACTGATGAAAGTGACTATGCTATGGGACTAGTCTTGAATCAACATGGTAACCCTATTTGTTACCATTCAGAAACTTTTAATGGTGCAGTAGTTAACTATCCAACATATGACAAAGAATTGTGTGCTTTAGTTCAAAGTGTGAAAAAATGGAAACACTATTTGATGGGAAAGGAAACTATCACTCACACTAATCATCAACCATTGCAATACTTGCAATCAAAAACCAAGCTACAACAAGCAAGGCATTTTAGATGGATGGGTTTCTTGCAGCAATTCCACTTGGTGATAAGGTATAAGAAAGGGGTCTATAACAATGTTTTTGATATGCTATCTAGAACAATTGTTAGTGCATCCTTTATTCTTAAGAATAATTCTATCATGCATGAGAGCTATGTTAAACAATATGCTTTTGATGAATATTTTAAGGATGTATATGCAACTTTGTGTCAAGGAAACCAAGTAGAGGATTATATTATCATGTTCATGATAAATTGTTGTATCATCTTGGCAAGCTATACATTCCATAGGGTGAAAGAGTCAACATCATAAGGGAAGCACATATTTCTCTTATTGTTGGCCATCATTAGGGGGATTTTTAGCTCTAAAATGGGCCTCCTCAGAAAAATGTACAACCAAAATAAACTTTATAAGAACCAATAGTATTCAAGATGATGATGTCAACCATGGGAGATGATTCACCATTTTTCAAGTAAAAAAGTAAAAAATTTAAAAATTAATCAGATAATAAAACTAATTTTTCAACTCGTTTTTCAACTTATCTCCCTAAGGTTTTAATCAAATTTAAAGCAGGAGTATTCGTTGGATGAAAAATTTGATTCCTCATCAAAGGAGTACCGATGTTGCATACTTTTGATCGAACCCGCTACACAAAAAATGAGAAATACATGATTACAATCACGTTTTTTCATGTATTTCTCACTTCTCATGTAGAAGGGTTCATCGAAATATGCAACATGGGCACTCCTTGCATGAGGAATAAAATTATGCATCCAACGAGAGTTGCTGCTCAAAATTTGAGTAAACCAATAGGGAGATAAGTTAAAAATACAAGTCGAAAAAAATAGTTTTTATTTTTTCCGTCTAAAATTTGATGATGTAATCTAGTCTTATTTTATTATTTCCACTATTATTTTAGAATTTCCTTAGTAGGCCCATTTTAGACCTCAAAATTCCCCTAATGTTTGGTGTAGGCAAGGCAGTGGAACAATTACAAACGTATTTTTTTTGGCCTCATATGAATGAAAGTGTGTCACGATATGTAAGAGGATGTTATTTGTGTGTTGCTAGTAAGCCTAACAATAGAAAGTCGGGATTGTATACTCCATTTCCAATTCCTTCCTGTCCTTGGGAAAGTGTTTCTATGGACTTTGTAGGAGGGCCAATTATGTCTAGGAAAACTCATGATTATCTTTATGGTGGATCCTTTAAGCAAAATTTGTATTTTTATGCCTTGTAGGAAGCAGCTTATAGTTCAATAGACTACACAAATGTTATTTCAAAATTTATTGGTGCATTTTGGGTTGCTCACATCTATTATTTTTTATTGAGATTCTCTATTTTTTTGGAAATTTTGGTCAAGCTTATGGGGCCTCATGAACACCAAGTTGAAGAAGAGCACAACATTCCATCCACAAACCAATGGTCATACAAAAGTGGTGAACAGAACATTAGTACATTTTATTCATGGTTATTGTGTCAAACATCCTAAGCTTTGGGATGAAAACTTACACTACATTCAACATGCTTACAACTGGGCCAAGCATTCATCGACTCAAATATCTCCATTTGAGGCATCCTCATAATACTTACTAAAATCTCCTTTCGATTTTATCTTTGGGAAATATTTTTCCATTGATGGACATAGTGGCATAGATAAGGCTAAGCGATTCATTGAACAAGTTCAATTAGTGCATTAGATGGTTCAAGAATAGTTGGAAAAGAGTCAAGGCAAGACATGATAAGCATCATGCTGATCACAATTTTTAGGTTGGAGATGAAGTTTGGCTTTGCATTAGCAAGGAAAATCTTCAAGGAGAACGTTAAAAATTGAAACCAATTAGATATGGACCTTTTAAGATTTTAGAAAAGATTGGTAATAATGCCTTATGGTTGGACTTTCCTCCATATATGCAAATTTATGCAGTTGTTAATGTTGAGAACTTGAGATTATACAAGCCTCCTTTAACTGAAGATCAAGGAGATAATGTTCAGATTCCTTCAATAGAAGATTTCTCTCCAGAATTTCTTGAAGAATTGTAGCAAGATACTATCCTTGACAGAAAAACAAGAAATTCAATAAGAGGGAATGCGTAGTACCTTTGTTTGGGACTCAAAGGTACAAATCCAAGAAAATCCAAAGGAATTAAGATTGGAAGGGTGAGGGAGCTATACCCTCACCTATTTTTTGATTGAAAATAATATTTTGGAGGTCCAAAGACTTCGAGTGGGGAGGAGTGATCCAAGGGATCAGTAAAGTGCTAAAAAATGAGTGTTCAAAAGTGCTTAAAACTAGTGCCAAAACATAGATCTTGTCGACCTAAGTCCAACGCAACTTGAATCACTCAAAATTGATATAGTATGTTCCAGATATCGTGTTCTGGTCATTTTCCCAAACAGGTAAAATTTTGGAGGTTGAAGTGTAGGACTGCTGACTGGGCAGTCCATATGCTAACTAGGCAGGTTGACTAGAAAAACTGACTGTTATTCTTGAGCCAATGGCAGAATACCAAGTGGCCTCACCAGATTGGCTCAAATTGGTAGGTTCTGATTTGTTTTGGACGGTTTTTGTTGGCCCAATGATTGGGTGCCATGTGGCCCAATCATAGGCTACCACATGGAACCCTCAGTTTCAACAAAATTTTGTTATGACCCAAAATATCCTCCATGGGTTTCGACTTCGTGACCTCGGAGTAGATATTACAACTCTCTATCGTAGTGTTGCGGGTGGTTGTTATTAACCATAACAGTCATATCCTATATAAAGATTTAGCAAATTTACATTGGGGAATAGGGTTGAGGCTAAGCCCTAGCCCTTGGTAACTTTTCACCCATGAGATCGTAGGCAGAGGAATCTGAGGGCTCAGGGCTTAGCCCTGGCCCAAGGTTTTGGAAAAACGACATAAAACCATAGGCAGAGGTAAAAGTTAATGCCAACAGCAAAAGGGGCTTGGAAAAGGCCGAGGTCGAGGGTACGTGGGCTACACGAGACCGGTAGAAAAGTGTTGGAGCGTTGACAATAGGGGTTCTAACCATCAACCCTAGCCAAAGTCCTATGTAGCGATGAAACCATGGGTGCGGGAAGAGATAGGGGGACAACTGATAGGTGCAAAGATTTGGGGCCATCTCAGGGTTACGTGGCACCATAAAACAAAGGTGCAGAGAACATGGAGCCTATGTTGGCAGGGGAGGGCAATTAGCCCCAACCACTAGGCGTATGGCCCATGTGGCCCTATTTTTCCGCCCAAAGGGGTCATTGAGCATTTAAAGGAAGTGACAAATTACACCTGAAACGATACGAGTATTTCCAGAACTAAGCGAAAATGTCACTTGGCGGTTCCAAAAAAGGCGGAATTCATAAAACAGTTAGCAGGGAAGTCTAGTTTGTAGAGGAGTTAGTGGCAAAACTTCTCTAGAGCATAACTTCTTCATTTTTTTGGCCAAATTGAGCCCAATAAGAGCCCAACTTGGGGTGTTTAACTGTTCTAGAGCCATTGGAGACATTATTTTTGCATTCTAAGCATTGTAAATCCATGTAAATACAATTGAGCACTTAATGAAGGAGACCCAACATTGTAAGTTGGACCAAGGGATGTAACCCAGGAGGGGTGAACTCCTTTATCATTTTGTTTTCTTGTATTACTATATATGGTATATTTGTCTCTGTTTTTATGTTGAAAACTGAGTTTTAAAACTATTAATTTATCTACTTTTGCAAATTGATCCATTTCCTAAAAGACATGAAAATTTACCTACAAATTTCCCTTAAACCTTCAAGTTTGTAATACAAATCACTCATACAATGCATGCCACTTCCAAGGGTATGGTTTACCTAATAAATCATCACAAACTCCAAGAGGAGAAACATCACAGAATACATAATTTGTGGAGGGCTTAATGCCTAGGGAAGGTGACACTATTATCTAACTTGGAGATCTCACCCTTCGTGAAGCCACCCGATGGTGTACAGATACAGATGTGGTGTGGTCGGTAGGCCCAACCGCTTCATGACCTCTATTGAAATGAGGTTATTTTGGCTCTCGCTTTTGACAATGAAGTATAGTGGAGAACCCTTCACCCACATTTGTGAGCGGAAGAGTCGCTCCCCCTGCTATGGATCTTTGGGCTCATCCTTCTGGATATTGGTGGTGGCAACGGTGGCACTAGGCTCCACATTGATAATTTGCTTCCATTTCTCATTCCCCTTGTCGGTTTCTGACCCAAAGTAAGAACATGCATCTGATTTAGAAGGTTTCAGCTCGGCCACCAGTGATTTCTTGGCTCGAAACTCACTTTTTTTGTGAGTGGGACTCTTATGGAACACACACTATTTCTTGGTGTCCATCTTTGTCTACCTAGTGTTGTTATTTTCTTGCAACTTCAACGGGTTGTCCTGGGTCTCCCCGCCTTGGATTTTTCCTTTGTTATATAGTTTGGTGACACCATTCCCTTACTTCGAATTTGCATATCCAACTTTTTCTGTTTAAATTTCTACTCGATCTTGACAGCGTATCGATAGGAGGCATCAAGCAAGGAGATGTCCAGGAACTCCATCTCGTCCTAGATGTACTTGTGTAAACAATCACGGTACTTGAGTACCAAATGCCGCTCAAAATCCTTGATACCGAACTTCATGCGAAGGGTCTGGAAAACATTTGTGAACTCCGACACATCTTAGTCCCTTCCCTGCCACAGTGTGGCCCACTTTATGTATTTATCTTCATAGCTATCAACAAGGTAATATTGTTCCTTGATGGCATCTTGAAAATAATTCCAAGCGAGTGCAGCTAAAAATAGTGAGGATTCTCTCTTGTCCTTTTGTTCACAGTAGGTTTCCCACCCATCCTTGAAATATGGGGTGGTTTTGAGGAGTGAAAAATTAATATTTTCCTGATTGGAAAAGTCATGAACTAAAAAATATCCTTCCAACATATTTAACCATCTATCTATGGGGTCTGCATCTATATGTCCTACAAATATGGGAATTTCAAAGTTAACTTGTACCTTAAAAGAAGTGGTGCCTCCAGAGTGGTTGTTGGATGAAGACGCATTGCCTGTGGGCAATCGCTGAAGGATCTGGGAAAATGTATCCATCATTGCATTCCTTTGTCACTCGAGGGCTTCCTCGAGCAATATTTTGAAAGGATCTCCTGCCCCCTCATCTTTTTTTCATCTGCAATGGGAGGTCATTAGGGTTTGCAAGACTAGTCTTGAAAAGGTTCGACCAGTTTGAGCCATATCTCCTTATACCCTGACCTCGTTGGGGACATGCAAAGAAAACAAAGAAAGATCATATTATTCTGATACCACTAATCCAGACTTACGCAAAAACACAACAAAATACAAATATACACATAAGCAAAAAGATGCAACATAAATAAAAATTCATTTCCTTAATATCAAATAACTAAAATATACTTACATGTAGAAATGGAAATAAACTAGCTCGGGCCATGGTAGATTATCTCTGAGAAGATATGTGGTGGCTACATGCCTCTGAACTGTGTTACAATGAAGCTCAAAGGCCTATTTTATTATTGAGAAACAATGGAAAACCATAAACACCCAAAAACCTAACCCTAGGAAATGAAGCGCCAAAACTGTGGGCCCCATTTGGATAAATTGGTACATCAACTTCCTAGGGTCATAAATTTGGCATACGATCTTAGTTTGGTTATCATGATACTTTGTTTTCAAGATCTCAAAGAGTAGGTTGGAAACAAACTAGTAAAGTTGATTGAGACTTTTCCAGACCCTCTGTTTTCCTTAAAAACATGTTTTAATCCCTCAAAATGGCTCTCGAAGTTTATGACCCAAAAACTGCCAAAATTAGTAAGTTGTGCTACAATTGAGGAAACTGAAAAGAAACAATGGTGGGGGTCCAAGTGGAATAGGCGGGTGGCCACCAATATCCACCTAGATCACTCAATCTTCGAGAGATCCCTCATCAACCTCTAAAGGTAAGTATTCTATTACCATTTTCATTTTAGTTTTCCTTATCTAGTTTTGTTTACATTGAATACTAATCACATTTCTACTCTTATTTTCATTATTTAGGAAAACTTGTTGAAAACTCTAGGAAGAAGGCCTCACAAGTCAAAGCATTGGAATTACAAGGTTTGTTAAGAAACAAGAGGTATGTTTTGAATTACAAGTTTTGTTCTCGCCTTATTCATTCTCGATAAATTATTACTAACATCATTGTGTCTAGCTTCTTGAATCTTAAATATTATTTACCGGGTGATTCATTATTAGATAAATCTACCCTCCTTTTATCTTTAATTATTCTTATGGAACCCTAGAAAGGTTCATCGTGAAAACCTTAACTTAAGGGTATGTCGATGATAATGTGTGAAAAACTAACCTACTTAAGGTTATTGCTGAAGTCTAAAGAATATGCTTAATGCTTTGATGATGTCATGTTTGGGGATTTGGTATGATTATGGAAACCCTAACTTGTTAGGGTTGAGTGATAATGTCTGAAATCTTGAACCTTTGAAGTACTGACAATTTAGGGTATGTTGTGTTTTGTACTGAATCTCTAAATCATTAAGGTTTGATAGGGTGTATAAGCAAGACCCTTATAATGTCCTAGTAATGGAATCCTTGGCATGTGTGTGTTTATTTAATCAAATCCTAGCCTGATCAAGTTTGTTATATGTCTAACTCTTATTGATATTTGTGTAGTTGGGTTTTGACTAACACATGCTATGAGATGCCTATGCATGATGATGGGATCCTAGATGCATGAGTTGACCTAATTTTTTATGGTCATGAGTCCTAGGGTTTGGAACTAAGCCCCAGTTGAAGTTTGATTCTATAGGATGATAGTTTTTCTAAATTCTATGGTTTTGTAACTAAACCTTAGTAGAAGTACATGATTGATGTTTAATTGTTTAAGAAAATCTAGGGTTTACAACAAACCCTAGTGGAAGCTAGTCATGTTATTACTTTGAATTAAGTTGTGATTGGTTCTAAAAATCTCATGTATGAAATCTAGGATCTCGCACTAAATTCTAGTGATAAGTCTAACATATGAATTCTGAAGTTGTTAGATACATTGTAGATCTATATTTGTTTGAATTGTTTCTAGGGTTTGCAATATAATGAAGTAGGGTATTTCATACCTATGGAAGAAATAATGAAACCCTAGTTGTAATGAAGGTTCTTATGAAATGCTCAAAGTATTGATGATATAGTCTAGGGTTTATAACAAAAACCCTAGCAAGAATTTGAAAAGTATGTGTCTATTGTGTGTAACTAAGTTTGAGTATTTTGATGTCTAAATTTGAATTCTTCCATGATTTTGACATGATTAACTTCATGCTTCTAGAGATTTGGTTGTACTTGTTATCTAATTTGTGTAGGTAAATAATATGCAAGATGACGAAGATGTTGCTAAAGTAAAGTTGATATGATAAACATGATGTGAGTAATGATGATCATGATAACTATGATGAGAAGGATGGAAGCCATGAAAGATTCTCTGATGTCAAGAAGTTGAGCCCCCTAAGTTGAGAGGGAGCTTAGAGGAAAGTTGATCTCCCTAGGTTAAGAGGAAGCTTCTGTATATTCCTTATATAAGAATAATTAGATCTTATCTCATTAAGAGGGAGTTATGGATATGGTTCTCTACTTCATGTGTCATGCACTAGACCAGGACTAATAGCTGTAAGTTTTAGCAAAGGCCATGAGTGAGGGAAGAAATTGGAGAATGTATTTTGAAGGGCTGCTTAATATGTTGTTGCATGAAAAGTAGGAGAGGAAATTGAATGGTTGAGAAATTTTCTCTCAAGTTTGATTTGGAAAGCTCTAAGTCGTGTTGTGAAAATCTGAGAAGTAACATCAAGTTGTCTAGAAGACCTTGAAGGTTTGTATCTATTTATACATTTGAAAGTTTGTTACTGATTGGGGTTGTGTTTGTACAAGTAAATATCTCGAAGGTTTGATAGCATGTTTTAAATTGTTAGGGTTGTCGGTCAGTTTGATTGGGAGATATTTATTGATAATATCTTTGATTGGGGTGAACTTGTTACCGATTGGAATAATTAGGAAGTTGAGGCTTTGTGTGTGAGACATTTCATGGGAGGACATCTGGTCAGCACTGTGTGTTTACGTCTCATTTCCGAAGTAGGGAGTGTGGCGTTGGTCATAGATCTCTAACCTCGGATACATACCTAGATCCTTAGGTTGATGGTTAGCAAGTAACCTTGATGGCACCTAGAGAGGCTGAAAGCTTTAGTCCATCTTAGTCCCACTTGGATAGATTTCCCTGGTGAGGAATCTAGTACATGGCATTGCGGTGCCTAAACTATTGAACGACTTTAGATAGATTTCCCTGGTTAGGAATCTATTCCACGGCATTGTGGTGCCTAGAATTCTTCATGGTTCGTGTGTTCTGAGATCTTCCTTGTACTTGTAATGATGAATACCTCCCTAGTTAAGAGGGAGTGTTGAAATATCTAACTAGGTTCGGTCTTCATAAATGTATTTGAGATGTACTTATGAAAAGAATGAAGATTTTATTATTATTATTATTAGTATGACTTATTAAAGCATGGGTTTTGTTATCACTTAAGAATTCTAATACCAAAATGTCTCACATTAGTTTATGGTAAAAGTCAATGCTAGTCTAAGTTTGATGTTTGTTTGCCTTAGAGTTTGAGTCTTAGGAGTCTTGAGTCAAATATGCATTATCATTCATCACTGGACATTCTCATTCATCACCGGTCTCATAGCCATGTGTCCACATGAGCAGTTATTTATGCTACCTTAACTTAAACAAGTGCCAAATCTCAGAAACATCTTATCAGGTTGCAAGTTTCGAAAGGGAAAGGTCAGGTCAAAGAAGGTAGAAGTGAATCATCTACAGGAGAAGACACAGAGAGCCTTGCGGAGAAAGCGCCTGCTATGCTCACTGCGTGGAAAGAATCCTTTCTCAAAGCCTTTAAGGTTATGGATAAGGAGCTCAGGTTTCATCCCACCATTGATTGCTTCTGCAGTGGAACCACCGTTGTGACTCTTTTAAAACAAGGAGAAGACCTGGTGATGCTTAACGTAGGAGACTCGCGAGCAGTTCTGGGCACGAGAGATGATGATAATTCCCTGAAAGCAGTGCATTTGACTGTGGATTTGAAGCCCAATATGCCAAAGGAAGCTGAGAGGATTAAACAATTCAAAGGACGGGTTTTTGCACTACAATATGAGCCTGACGTGGCACGGGTGTGGTTACCCCATGATGACTCTCCTGGTCTGGCAATGGCAAAAGCATTTGGAGATTTCTGTCTAAAGGATTTCGGTCTTATTGTTGTGCCTGATATTTCGTACCGTCGTCTCACAGAAAGCGACGAGTTCATTGTACTGGCCACTGATGGGGTATGGGATGTGCTCTCTAACAAGGAAGTGGTAGATATTGTGGCATCAGCTCCTACTCAAGCAACTGCAGCCAGATCTTTAGTTGAATTCGTTGTTCGAGCATGGAGACTGAAATACACAACTTCCAAAGTAGATGATTGTGCAGTAGTATGCCTTTTTCTCAGTGGTCTTCCTTCAATTTATGAGGCGAAAGCAAGTAAGGGTACGATGACTTCAAAAGAACAACCTTGCCCTAAAGAGGCTATTCCAGGGCCAGTCACTACACTGTCAGAAGGAACAATAAAAATAAATGAGTGCTCTGCAGACGGAGAGGATAATAGTCCTAGATTAGGCCGTCTAAATACTGTAAGAAATAATGTGAATGATGTTGTCAAAAATCGATCAGAAGCAGTTTCAGAAATAATTGAATCATCCACCATAGATTTACTGAAACACCCAGAGAGGTCTCAATCCTGTAGAAGCCTTGCTGAATGTCTCTCTGTGACTGATGAGGATGAATGGTCTGCACTAGAAGGTGTTAGTAGAGTGAATTCACTTCTGAATCTTCCGAGGTTTTTGACGGGAGAAAGAATGTCCGGAGGTTTGATGAAGCGGCATTGATTGATTAGTAAAGTCATTCAGTTTCAAGTGCTGCAACAATTTGTTATATTACATTATTTCAAGCTCCAGCCTCCTGTAGGATATAGTTGAATACCTGGGAGGGAGGTGATTCAGTAACAATATCTGTTTCTTTGCTGAAGGTATTTTGAAACCATGGAAATTCATAACACGTGATGTCTAAACTCGGGTTTCAAGGTTCTATTCCTTTAATGTTGAAGGAAGGAACTGGATATGGATTCTTGTTATGTTGTCACTCTCGCACATAAAAGCAAATGCAAAGGGAAGAGTTAAGCAGAAGACCTCTCAAGGCAGAAATTAGCATGCGGCTAAATTATGAGCCGGATGCAGAGACTGATATAAATGTTAACTTGTCCCCTGGTGTGCGGTCAGTTAAAAATTTGAGGCCTGGTAGGGTATGTAGACGTCTGTGGAAAGAAAATGAGGAATTAGACTACACTAAAACAGATGACCATGGAAGTTCCATTTCAAATCAAATGCTTGTTGAGAATGTAAATTATGTGGGAGAAATATTGTGACTGATCAAATTGAAGTATTAGATACAGAAACTGCCCCGATCAGTGAAAGTTCCAAAACTAACATCTTCGCTGGTCTACAATGGCTTTGCACTCGTCTCAACTGGTATAACGCTTTCAATTATCTTTTGGGTTGTGTACAGTAAGAAACACCGACGCAGAGATGGATACTATAAGCAGCATGCTGATGGTCAATTCAGGGCTAGAAGGCAACAAAAAATCTTTATTTGAATTATGTTTACAGGTCTTGTCATGAAGTCTGAAACATTATACTGAAAAGGCTCCTGATACATTTTTCTTTAATGCTAAAATTTGACATATTGGGGTGGACTACCAAGACAATGCTTTAAACCTCTTATGTCAGGCAGCTATTGAAGCTTCAAAGATTCTTAATCTCTCAAGCAGTGAACACTTTAGTGGACCTTATGGGGAGGATTTTTTCTTCATTGAAAAGCTTCAGGACACATGAAAAGAGACATTTCAAGATAATGAAGCTCAAGACAGTCAGATTTTGGGTTGAAACTGTGTTTTTGGAATTACCCAGCAATTTCGTAGCGCGCTACAAAACTGCTGTAGGTGATGATTTTAACGTATACAAGGAACTTTTGCCTGCACACATGTCCATCAATGCAGCCTACAACACATCAATAACGTGGCAGTGTTCCATATCTTGGGTTATTAAAGGTTGGAAACATGCTGTTATACATTCGAGCAAATTGAGGAAAACAGGAGCTGAGAAGCAAGGGACATCTCCTAATACTACTGGGCAATTAAAGATTCAGCGTTCAAGGTCAATATGGAGTATTAAACATCCAGCTTATCCAAATCGAAAGAGGACCAGGTGTCAAAGAACAAGGAGAAGCCACTTTTGCAAGGAGAATGGAGTTAGAGTCATAGTTAATTTAGAACTCTTTAAAATTCCAGTCAGCACTTTATTGTATTTAATAGTTAGTTAAATAGCTGATAGGTGTCATTAGAGATAGTTATCGAGTTATC